>MU718865.1:0-37914 GCA_026770625.1 Nicotiana glauca | reverse complement strand
CCCCCCCCCTCCAATTTGAATTTTTAATTTGTAGGAGTTTTCAGTACAATTAGTGGCGATTTATAACCTCCACAAAATAATATCAATGTTCAGAAAAAATTACTTGTGTGGGTTTATAACCCCTTTAATATGATCTCACTGTTTAAAAAAAATGAATTTTGAAATTAAACAAAAAAAAATTATTGAATAACTTATATCATAAATCAAACTTCACTACAAATAACCATAATAACAATTAATCAGTTGTTCAAATCCCTATCAAACTAAACTAATACTAACTCCTGCAAGGTAACTCAAATATTTATTATTTGGAATGGAAACTTATAGTACTATATATTTGCTTGGTGATTTATATTATTATCACCCGATGATCCTTGTACTCCACAATTAAAGTAGACTCTCCATCAAGCTGAAATAATGAAATTAAAATATTTGATGAGAAACTTATAGGCCACTACCATTTATATTATACAATACAAATTACATATAGGTAAAGTAGCAGATATATGTATTCTCTTGGTAGACAAAGTACCATACAAATAACTAATCCCTTATCATCAGCTAATCTTGAAATTCCCAACTGTTTTTTGTCAGAATGCATTCCTCGATAATCCTTTCATTTGAAAAGCACATAGTCAGTTATTACATCCCACACAATTTACAGAATTGCTAAACTTAACTCAGCAGTATAGGCTCAAACAAATAGAAAGGCAGGTGGCTTCCATCTCTTATGCATTCTGGACTTCTCTTATTACAAAAGACCGAGAATTTACATATGAACTTGCAAAGACAGAGCCGGAATTTTCTTATATCTCTTGTAGACTACATAAAAAAGAGGGATTACAAGATATTATATTTTCATAG
The DNA here is from genome assembly GCA_026770625.1 of Nicotiana glauca. Classification (NCBI taxonomy): domain Eukaryota; kingdom Viridiplantae; phylum Streptophyta; class Magnoliopsida; order Solanales; family Solanaceae; genus Nicotiana; species Nicotiana glauca. The sequence goes on along the minus strand of MU718865.1, from coordinate 37,050 downwards.
GAATAGTAAAAGTCCCCCAAATTATGGTGAATATCCTCGAGGAAACCAAATTATTATTAAAAAATTTAGGAAACAACTTTTTTCCAAATCTTTAATGGCGACTTGGACCAATCCTGATTTTACTAATTCAGACTTCTAACACTTCATAATGACCAGCTTCAGTGAATATCCCAAGACAAGGCTAACAACTAAGCACTTTGAAAATTACTTTATTAAGAGTCACAAAGCTTTTATTTTTAACGAAGTTCAGTAAGAGTCGCAAAGTTAAGACTGTCTTGGAGGACAAGTTTAAATCCCACAACTTCTTTTAGAAGTTGTTGAAACGCTTTGTAAATATTGGGTTATGGGTGATTAATGCTCCAACTCATGACTTATATATGAGAATAAATAGAGGCAGGGAGCAAGCTGTGCCTGAACACCACCGCAGTAAAATAAATAAAATAAAATAAATGGAGGCTGGGGAATGAATACGTTATCTTTTAATGCAAGGACCCAAGTAGAGATATATATAGTACTCCAACATTTAGCATCTTACATTTCCTTTTCCCTTGCAATAAGCAATACTTCTATTATAAATTAATACCTTGACTGTTGAAAGTTTGGCCGAAATCTGATTGAGAGCCTGATTGTTTTCTTCCAGTAGATGTCTTGTTCCAAGTAATGCTGTAAGTAACAAAAACTAGGTAAGTTTGTGAATAGGAGCCAATTGAAAAAATGAGATTCACAAGATGAACAAAGAATCACAAAGAAGAAAAAGGAAACCATAAAGGAAAAAAGGGGCAATAAAAAAGAAGATTTAAAGGCAATCAATTCTCAGCAAATTTTTTACCAAATAAAAATCTTCTAGCAGTTAAATTTGCCACTTGATTTAAAAAGGGGCATTATGCAGAAGTTGTTAGAAATTCACACGGCAAGAGCTTAATTACATATTTATTTTCACGTATATCATCACAAAACTCAGTTCCATAAACACCACTGCCTTTCTAGCTTTGAAAAAATATTACTGCCAAAATTAATGTTTCAGAAGAAGTTACATCCGGTGAAGCTACACAAGCAGAGTTGTGTTTCACAATGATGTTTTCTCCTATCTCATAGCAGCATAAGACGTCAGTAAAACACTTAAAATATTCTATTTAAGAATAAGATATTTCACTTATAGACAATGCACTTGGTATCAAATGCTACTTAGTTTTTCGCAGAAGCACAAAATGGTATAAATAATACAAGAATTTACTGAAGCAAAAGAAAAACAATATAATCATGAGAACTAAAAGCAAATATTCAACTTCAAAAATAAAAATACCTTCTGAAAACGTTAAGTTGCTCTTAAAGAAGTGGTTGTCCATTAAGATACAAGATATAAAAATCATATATGCAAATATTGACCTTGATTTCACTCACAACAACATTCTTACGAGCACGTGTCCTAAGGATCTTCCATGAACATATATCCATAAGTATCTGTCATGAACATATATCCATAAGTATCACATTATTTTACACCATAATTAGTTAATTACATATAAATATAACATGATAATATCTCTCCAGATTAGCTATTGATCAAACACATAATTTCATAACTTTTGTTCGGAAGTATATCTCTCCACATCTTCTAGCCCCATTCCATGTTCTTTTCTACTTTGACTTCANGGGGGGGGGGGGGGGGGGAATGGTCACTTGCACAATCACTTTCCAGCAAACTTTTGAGTCTCAAGGTACACACATTAAAATTCAATCCAGAACTGAGAGGTGCAGTTGTTGGAAACTGGAAAACAAATGTGGTGATAAGAGTAAGGGACCAGTATCAATTGGCATCAACTTTCACTTGACCAAAAGTCAAACTTAGTTTGAAATTGATAATTGGAGCTTGATTACTGCTAGCCACCTTTGTAGTCCCAAGGATAAATCTAGAACTCTAAAATATATATAGACTAGGTGCATATGATTCACCTGAAAGGACAGGATTTTTTGTTTCTCATGGTCATATGCGACCAGTTCACAGTCAAGAACAAATGATGTTGCAGAAAATTTCAAATTATAAATATAACTTTATATGACAATTCAATAGGATATCGAAAAATAAAGTTGAAAATAAAAGCTCTGTAGTATTTTGAATGCATAGAGAAGTCCAAAGTGGTTGAAATAGCATTCTCCATTGCCAGACGAACAGTTAAAGGGTTTGAAAATAAGACCTAAACATTTAATCTTCTTGAAATTTAAAGAGAAAACCTCTGGAGTTATTGTATCGGTTCTCAACATCAAAGTCATGTAAATAGGGCACCTCGTCTGAGCACACGAATCCATACTCCTTATCTGAATCTGCCAAACACACATGCACACACAAAAATCGGATAAAAACTGCAAATTAAACATAATACAAAAAAAAATTATTTAGTAAATTACCAGAACCAATCATTGGCTGACTTGAGATGAGTAGGAATCAAAAACAAAACAAAAGAGAAATTTTGATCTGTGAAAGAAGAGAGAATCTTCAATTTATCGCTCTAAAGTTTCGCAAACCTTTCTTCATCTAGCTTTTGTGTGGTGATGAATGTCACGATGGGGGAAATTCTGAGAACCCCGAAACTTTGATTGAAAAAGAGAGGGAGTTAGGGTTTGGTTAGATCAGTAGAGTTTAGTAGAATGAGAGGGAATGGGGAAATAAAGGCCCGCCAACTAAAAATTAGGCAAATAATTTTATTGCAGGGGTTTATTTTAAGAAACCTCCGAAAATTACACTAGAATAGAGAGGATATCTGAGACGCCAAAACTGAAGCAATTTGCGGAGGTCACTATTAACCTCTACAATAAAGCCGTCCAAAATTAACCCCTTTTTTGTAGTGGCTGATCAAAACAGTTTATAAGCTTGCCAAACACCCTCTAAATTTCCATATGCATAGCTTATCAAAAAGAAACAAGCCTGCATATAAGGTTTTAGGTGAGATGTAGATTAACCTTGAACTTTTATTAATCGATACTGATTATTAAAATGCATATTATTAGTCTCAAAAGTACTTGCTTGATGCTTGACCAAATCTCCTGAACTTTAATTTTTTTTTTTTTTTTGAGAAAGTTGTTTAACACTTGTGCTTTAAGGTACTTTGTATTATAACCACAGTCTCTACTTTTTATTTACTCTATTAATATTCTAAGCTAATAGGTTACAATTTTGTTAACTCAAATAATACGGATAAGGTCCACTAATATGCATTAAAGTAGTTGATCACTTTTCTATGTTCCCCATTTTATGCCCTAAATATGGCTTTGCTTTCAAACAGTTGATATCTCCTCTGTATGATAGTTGCATTAGCACAAGATTAACGCATTATGTTGCATTTGAACTCGTTTGGAAAGACTACTTGAGGCTTAAGTACAATGATAATTCCTACAATTGCCATTTCTTTGATTCCTAGGATTAATTAATGCTAAAACAATGATTGTTACTATAATTGAGATGTCTTTGACTCCTAAACATGGTACATCCTATTTGGACCCTTTGATTTGTAGTATATGTTTTACTGTTATATAGGATTATCTTTTTGATTCATAAGAAGATTTTGATTTTGTAATTTGTAGAAAAAATCCAATTAATTGTGCAGTAGGTGGATTTAGGAAGCAAAATCAGTTCAAATGAGACATGGACGTGGATTCGTGATGTCTGATTGGATTCACATCTGGTGGGGTCCATACATATTGAGCTCTCGACATCTCAGGGAGGGGTGGACTAGGATGCAATTTTCATATGTCAATGACATGTGGCGACATTATGGAGATGGCCCTCACGTAGAAATCGCCCTGGTTTTTCTGATTTATTTAATCCCCGTATTTTACGCTTTCCGTGCCATTGTGATTGTATGATATTCTTACATTATTATCTTATCTTTTTCCTTGTGCTTTTTTCGTTTGGGATTAATGTCAAGGTAAAGTAAAGATATATTCTTCTTGATCAAAGATTTATCTTTATTTTAATTTTTTTAAGTAGAAGTTTATTCTATTCGGGGAAGGAAATTCGTTTTGGTTTTCAATAATCTCGGAGGAATATGACACGCTGGTTCATTTATTTACACCTATGGAAAATGAAGCAAATGCAATAAATTTAAAACTGAAATAAAATCCGGTATTTAATGTAATAATGGTAAATGATGAAGTAAATCATTTTACTCAAAATTTATTCATATTTAAGCTACTATTGATTCTTTTATCTCGATATTTAAATTTATTGTGGCTCTTTTGTTATAAAGTTAAAGCAAGAAATTAATTTTCTATGATTAAATAAAACAAAAATGTACATCTCAATGTCAATGTATGAAAAAGCGGCATAAAAAGTGTTACAAAAGATGCAAAGTGGTCCATTTTATTTCTCTCTTTCTAAATGAAAATTTTCATGATCATACTTAGCCGGGCCTATTCTATATTAACTGAAACTTGAATCTCAAATGAACTTAAGTACATCTTTAATCTGGTAAATGAATATCAATATTTAAGTCACCTTTGAATTCCTGGACTAGATTATAACAATGCTCTTAACACTAACAAGATGTGTCAGTTTTTCCATTTAGATGATAGAAGAAAAATTAGTTACATTTCCGCTCCATTCACAGGCAAAAGGAACGAAAAATAGGAATTTCAGACGCTTTCATTTTTTATTTAAATCTAAATGATATACTTCATTCCCCCTGTTTCCAGTCTTGACTTTTGATTTGCTGGGAATAAGGATATGATGGGATGAAAATGCGCTGTCTTGCTCACATTGTCTTAGTTTACATCTGAAAACTAGTAAAACAAGATAACTTTTTGAGTAATAATTGGCTAAATATTGTATTCAAATATTGTACGTAGAAGGTTATCAGAATTATAATTTCCCCAACTTACTGATATAAAGCTGAGCAATATTTGTTATGTTAGGACTAGACACTAAAAATAAGCTAAAGTTTTTATTTCATAACATTGGGTTAGTAGTAAGAGGTCAACACGTAATGTGTGGATTAACCGCATGTAGGAGTGACAAACGGCCGAGTCGGATCGAATATGATTTGGGTCAAAAAACGAGTAATGAAAAAACAGATAAATTATCCGTCCAGGTCCATATTTAATACGGATAAAAAAGGAGTTAACCGGCGAATAATATGGGTAACTATATTATCCATGACTTATTGCACATGATCACTTTTGGGAGAATTCTTAGTTTCTCTAACTTGAAGAACCCCCCAATTTGAGATTTTACAAATGTAAAAGTTAGACCCATTGCTTAACCATTTTTCTAAATGGATAATATGGTTCTTATCCATATTTGACATGTTTTTAAAAAGTTCATTAGCTAACCCATTTTTTAGTGGATAATATGGGTGGTTAACTGTTCTGTTTTAACGATTTTGCCACCCCTAAACGCATGTAACGAGTTCAAACCCTCTAACCATAGATAAAAACATGATACTATATAACTAAAGACTGATAGAAGAACAAATTCATTACCAAAAGAATTTACTAAATTTAAAAAATAGGAAAAGGGCTAAGGTACGCGTCAAAAGCAGAGGGATAGTTGATAGGGTAATGGCAGTAGAAATAAGCAACGAAAAAAAAAAGAGGGAAACGGGTTGCATGTTGCCATGGTGCGATTGAAGGAAATATTTGAGTTGTTGAAAATGCAAAGAGAAGACAAATATAGATAATGATGATGATGATGATACAGTTGGTTGCACTACGAAAACACCAAAAGCCCAAAAGACTAGTAACACAACCCTCATCTGTCAATATCCAAAATCCCCACTCCACTCTCTCTTTTGTCACTCTCACACATAAGGCAAGAAATCAAAACATGCTTTAATTGTAGAAAAAGAAAATACAAAGAAAGAGGGAAAGCAAGAAAATCTCACTTTCATTTTCTTTGTGAAAATTTTGTCTCAGGACTTGTCTCCCTCTTTACTCTGGCCTTTGTCTTCAAACCAAGCATTGTCCACCAGCTGAGACCCTCTTCTGCTACTAATGTTTTTTGTTTCTTTCTTTCTTTTCAGAGTCATAGCCCAGGGAACATTTTCTGAGTAAAAAATCATCATTATTTTTTCTGTCCTTCCCTGCTACTACCCATCCTCACTTATATTAATACATGGACCAGTACTATTATATGCTTTTACACTATCTGCATCAGAACTTTGTCTTTTAACCGGTTTTGTGAACTATCTTCCATGACCGCAGCAGCATCACAGCCACTTTCCTCAGTCAAAGTTGCCAGCCCACTCTGTTTTTTCCCTCTTTTATGTTCGTACAATTACTCAGGAAAAAGAACCTTATGTGGTCAGATAATTATTTACACCATGACTTTTCCATAAGACAAACTTAGAAGCAAAAACAAAAATTAAGTCAACAGGAACTAAACAAAAGCCTTTAATTATCAACTACTCCTAAGACGAGAACATCTCAATTTCGTGTTAGTAATTTGTTATGCTCTGAAAATTATAGAAAAATAGAAATAACGGTAATAGGCAATCAGCCTCTTCAGATACAGTTAATTATGATAATTGCCAAAAACGATAAGAGAACCTAACGTCGGTATAAAAATTTTCTTACTAGTGTCTTTAAGATAATAATATGGGAAGTGATGTTGATTGATCTATTCCCGTTTTATGTTTACATATATTTTACTCAAACTTAATTAAATGATAACGAACACAATCATTCCGTGATTTTATTATTGACACACATTCTCTACATACCGTTCCAAATTAAATGTAAGATTGCGTACATTCTATTCTCCTCGTATCTTACCTGTAAGAATACACGACAATGTTGTTATTTTTGTAACTTGTAACACCAAACTTAGAGGAGGAAAAAAGCTCACAAGACTTGGTGAAACCAACAATAGCCTATAAGAAAATTTAAATTATAATGAAGTAAACACATAAAGAAGTCAAACAGAATGAGTATATATATATATATATATATATATATATATATATATATATATATATACTCCCTTTTGGATATGGATAACTCCGCCCTAGCTCAAAGGATGATATAGCACCAACCAAAATTGAGGTGTGTGTTAGTACTTGGGAACTTGTTAATGACTTTGCTCTTATTTTTTAATAGTAATATTCTAATGCAAAATAAGTTAAGTCACTATTGGTTTCTGCAGAACATTATCAGTTTGTCAATATGATTATCTATTTTCTTCCCATATGTTTTTTTTTTAAATCAAAAGTCATTTTGGCAAATGGAGAGAAGCTTGGTTATTAGTCAAATATCTCACTCTTTTATCTGGTCCCTAAGTTCTTATTTTTTCTACATTGAGCTTTACGTCAATCGATCCACTTTTATGGAAGAAATTGATTGGAGCTAAGTTGGAGATATGTAGCCTTTATCTTTTAGTTTAGTTTCACGAGGATTACGATTAATTTAAGTGGTAGCTGAATTATAAGTGACACAAAGTTGGTTCACTTTTCCCTGAAAATAATGCTATGATATTAGTAATGTTAGTGCTTTTGGATTAGGATAAATAAAGAATGGAAAAGTTAAATAAATTTAGCTTTTCTCTGCAGTTATGTACTACCGTTTTGGGACGAGGGATCATGAGAGTTCAGTGGGCAGGATTCCTGCCCTGAAATAAGAAAACAATTAATTCCCATAAAATGTGTGCTCAATTTGCAATGAGAGAAAAGGCAGCTGTCGCCATGAGAGGTTGCAATTTAACAAAAGGTAGAAGCTTTTATAAAATAGGGAACTGCTGTTTTTGTACATGGTCAATTTCAAGTTTCTACCATAATGAAGGACAGTTAAATTCTACAAAGCCTTAATACCGAATTTACTTAAAAAGTAAAAAAAAAAAAAACCCCATAAAATTGGTTTGGGTCAACCTAAGCAGGATGATCTTAGCACTAAAATGATCCTCAGTTCATTCCTTTCCTAGCAGAGAAATCCGAGGCTTAGCCATTCAGTTCATGTTGTTCCATTGCTTGAGGCCAGGAACCCATTTTGGGCATTTGGGGCTGAAGTAGCTAGACACCACTCTTGAATTCAAAAGCTCAACAATGGGTGCAAATTTGACGCACCGAGGTGTCTTGTACTGGTTTATTGAAGCACCTAAACTAATGGCATAGTCCATAAGCTTGTCAAAAGTACCACTTTCCACAATCTTGATTTCCAATGGGCCAATGGATTTGTCGGATGCACGACCCTGGCGGTAAACGCTGTTAAGGGACTCCTCAATAGTGAGACAACAATCTTCAAAGACTGATGGAGGAACTGGAGTTGAGCCATTGACATTCAGCTCCCAGAATAGGACATAGTGCCCTGGAATTGTGGTTGTATCAGCGTAGCTAGTGTACTCAGTCACATGTGCATCAAATGGCATCAGATGGCTCACTGCATTTTTCACCGCATTTTGTAGCTCTACTTCATCTGTCTTGTCTGAATCAATGCTTAACACCACATTTTTCCGGCAGATAAAGTTGAATTGAGGAGCGTTGTTCTTAAATCCAGCAACACGAAGCACATCACCCACCCTATACCTGTAGAGCCCTGAAATGGATTTTTTTTAAAAGAAAGCCATTAGCAAACATGTCTTAATAAATTGCCAAGAAAACTTAATACAGTATATTTAATTTGAAATTTACCAGCGTATGTGGTGACAACAAGCTCGTACTCCTGGCCAATCTTGACATCAACTAAATCGACCAATTCTTGCTGTTCTTTCTCATTAAGTGATTTAGGCATAGAGATTGAATTAGTGACACCATTATTTCTATGAACCGGCAAGAACTCAAAATAACCCATGGTAGGAATAAGTGTGTAAGCAACTTCACTAGGCTTGCAAAGGGGATTAAGGTTGACACCAAAGTAGCATTCCGAGGAAGCATACATGGTGCAGACAAGAGGGAGGCCATTGCTGTAGTAATCAAGAGTGGGTATATATTGTGACATAGTTCCAGTCACAATAACATCAATATACTTAGTATTAGGCCACAACCTAGTGATAATCCCCTGCCATGAATTTTTGCTGCATTCAACCTCAATAAAATCAGCTAACTTATTATCAGGTTTCAGGATTTTCATCACTGCCTCTCTCACTGAAGGATCAGTAATTTGGGAGTTAATGGTTCCAGTTCTGATATCGTGACAAAGAAGAGGCCAGTGCTTCTCCAAGAATCGGATAGCACGGATAAAGCCCGAGGCAAACACGGCCCCAACACGGAGGACTTCTTTGTTTTGGCAGAGGCCACAAAGCATTTGGGAATACATACTTTGGTAAGAATCTGAACAGAGAATGGTTTCATTTGGGCTGGTATAGTTTGTGTAAGGGTCAGGACGCCTGTTCTTGAAATGGGGGCTCTTATAATAACTTGTTAATACAGGACGAGCTGGTAATCCCCCTGGTGTCTTAGCCTCAGATTTTATGAACAAAAAGTACATTCCTTTGCCTTTTTCAAGGTCTGGAACAAATTGGCTCATCACCGGCATTAGAAGGCTGTAGAGCTTTGATCTCCTCTCAAGCTCCTCTTCAATGGTTGGCATCAGTTTCCTTTCCCCTCCTGATGTCCCGGAACTGCATATTCAAAATTACCATTTAGCAAACACTATCTAGAAAATACCAAATACATGCAGTAAGGACAAAATCAAGAAAAAGGTAGTTATTCTTTTGATGAGCTTTAGTACTTTGTACACCTTTATACTATTGAGATAAGGATGCACATTTTTCATCCAAAAAGAAAAGAAAAGAACAAACCTTGTCAAGAACTCAGAGATGGGTTGAGAGCAGAGGAGAGGAGATTTATCACCATTGGCAATACGAGTAATATCAGACTGAATATCCTCGTAGGTGATAACAGGCATGATTTTCTTGAAGGTGTCTCGGTCAGTATGACCATTAAGATCATGGCGATGCAAGTATTCAACATGGGCATTTTGAGACAGAATTTCGGCAAGAACTCTCTTTTGGACCTCATCGGCGTCCGTTGTCACCTCTTCAATGAACTGAAGAACTTTCTTGTTGTTTTCTGCAACAACACTGTATTCAGCTGATTTTGGTGCCTCAGGCATGTTTCTTGAACAACTGTGTTTCTGAATCACGTCAGTGTATGTATGACACAGAGAGTATGGGATGGGTGAGAAGAGAGTTTGTTACAAAGGAGAAAGAAATATGATTTTCTGGTGTGGGTGTAGTTCATTGTAGAAGGGGGCTTTATATAGAGGACGTTTGGTTGAAGGTGGCTTGTGGCCTGTGGTCCAATTTCTGTATCGCTTAAAAGTGCAGAGAAACAAATACTGTACCAAAATCTAATTATTATTATTATTTTTTTTTTTTTTGGTGGCTGGATAGGATTTGGGGTTAATTCTTGATATATGCATAGGCTTTTTTGTCAATTTGCCTGTTGAAAACATGCTTTTGTGACTAGCAAAGGCATACACCTTTCGTGCCTAATATCTGTGGTTATGAAAATTGCGACTTAAGACTACTTATTTAAGATTCATTTAATGATGTTTATTGCACCTAATTAAGGTCTCTAATTGTCATTTTCGTAGCCGTTGTTGTCCTTTAATACCCAAACAAGCCTTTTTCGATTTTTATTGTACAACTTCCGGACGCCTTTTCCGTGTCCCGATTTCAATTGTACGGGTTGAAGATAAACATGTGTTATTACTGCTATAATTTGGCTTTTATTTAGAAAAATTATATGCCTCATCTTGTGACTTATCCCCTCAGTTATAGCTTTCCTCACTATTCCTCATTTAGACATAAACCTATTCTTGCCGATACTAAATATATATGGCTCTTTCTGTCAATTTGATTTGTCAAATTATCTTTCCGCGTTGCTGGACAGAAAATGATAATTAAAAAAAATTTAACTTATATACATATATATGTTGAAATGGTAAAAAGATTTCTTTACTCTATGTCATATAGAAAGATAAATGCATGTAATTGTACATACTAAAGTAATGAAAAATTCTTTTTACACTCTCCACATATTGAGGTGAGAAAGTGTTAGCTATAGACCAAGGGGCTGTCACTTTATCAAAAAGCTTCTCAACATGATAACCCTGCTTATTATTTTAACCTTCATTCACAAAGCAGAATTTTCCTACCTTTTTTTGCCCCATTTCGCAACCTTCGTACTCATGGGTTTATCCGAACTTTCTTCGTCCAAAATTATATTATATGTATATGTTTAAAATTATTTTTATGCATATACAATAATTAAGGGTGGAGCTAAAAGCACAAATATTTGTTCGGATAAATTCAGTACTTTTATTCAAATAATATATTTATCTTAATTTTTTAATTATATATATATATATATATATATATATATATATATATATAAAATTTAGGACCCAATTATTACTACTTTAAATCTTCATTCTAAAATCCAAAATCTATAAAGTAGAATTTTTTGCTTCGCCTTTGTTAATGACCGTTGAATCCCCTTGACTTTTTTCTTGTGTTTATGTATTTATTTGAATGGTGAAAATTTGGACTGTTTAACTAGACAAAAGGAAAGATTGTATTTGGAAAAATAAGAATATATACTCACAACAGAGTAACAAGTAGGCCGGAGATATACATAAATTAATAACGTGAGCAAGAGAAGGGTGAATATGAGATGAGTGCTGCATACAAGGCGAGCACAGGGCATGCTTGTCGTATTTCGTACAAGTAAAACCTGGAATTTTGTTAGGAAATAAATGGATGAGTATGAGTTTTTCGCCACAAGAAATACTCTCTCTATCTGGCCTGCTTCTACTCTTTTTCCCTTCTTTAACGGCAGCTCGTCTTTTACCTTCTCCTTTGATATATTTAAATTATACGTATTTTTGGTATAAAAAAGTTTACGAATTAAATTAAACAGATAATTTTTTATGGCGGGTTAAACAGATAATTATCGATGAATATAAGTCAAACAATTTTAAAAAAAATACATACATATTTGGTTTTACTTACTATCCTAAAGTAATACGTACTCTAGTACTAATAAATAAAACGGTGCAAAACCTTGCTGATTTCTTACAAATTTATCTGAACATTTTTTCCTTCTTATTTTTGACCGAAAATACAGCTACGTGATCTTCTTCGTTACAAAAGAGCATGGCCTAAGAAGCCAATAATCACTTGTCAATTTGGGTATCAATTAATTAATGTCCTTGTACGGATGTGAGCTTCCCGAGTACATTGTCCAGGGTGGCGATAACAGCTGGACAGAAGACACGTGTGGTATCAGGAATGTATTGTGTGCCACTTGAAAGCTGGTTGCCACGTCAGATGTTTACACGTGTAGGAATAGGAGTCATTAGGTAAATGCTTTTGTGGGATACTAGTTTCTCATTAAAACACCACTTTCTTCTCCCTTCACGTAGTTTAGTACTACTAATATTAGCGTTTTACATTATATTTTAGTTTTCTTTTAACAGCTGATAACTTTTCTTTTTTGTTTTCTCCCTTGATAGGGAATTCTACAATTCCATATTATTACTCACTAGTTACAACATATATAAGTATCAGTTTTGTATTATTATTTAGAGCATAACAATCAATTACATGCTTCTTAACTTTTATATAATTATTTATGCACTTTTCCTTCGAAATACTCATTGAATACTCGTATTGTGTATACCATAGAAGGAAAACAATTTAAAACGTGGTGTATATGTGCTGTCGAAAACTCAATTTCAAATTGTTACTTAAGTTAAAGACACCTGGCACCGGCAAGCAAAATTTATTAGACTGAAAAGTCTTGTATAATAAGCTTCCAACATTAGGGAGCAAGAGCTAGCATAATGCATTAACTAATGTGAACAACATCGTAAACCATATTCGTGTTAAATGAAGAAAGCAGACGTCTGGAAAACAAAAACAATGTTGATTTAGTCTATTAATATAAAACAAACAAAAAAGTTCAATGTAGTAGATACACCAGTTCCGACTCTAGTTGCTTATTGGTGATAAAACTTCGTCGTAAGAATTAAATTAAATTAAGTATAAACAATAACACCTAGTTATTAGTAATTGTCTTTTAGTTAGGGACTTAATTCTGATGTTTCCTTTTCCTATTGGTTTCACAAAATTTTAAACCCTAAGATAAAATTCGGGCAGCAGTTTTTCTTTAGGTTGTTGCCGTCACTTTGAAAAAGAAAATGGAAAGAAAAATAAAACTACACTCTATACGGTGCTAGATTCTTAAACTTTTCGCTGTTGCTTGTTTCAATTTTGCTTCACCTCATTAGTCAAATTCTTTGTTATCATCCATTAAATTTGTGGTTGTCAATTTTACCATGACTTGTCAAAACAAGTTTCTTGAGTACATAAAGCAAGTATTATTCTATAATTAAAAAGAAACTTTCGTAACATTCGACAAAGTTAGGGCTTGGAAAAGTAGCAGAACCATTGTAAAACTCATGCAAGTCATAATAATTAGGGTTTCCATACGTTATCTCATATCTGGGGTCAAACGAAGCAACTCCATTGGTGATTTTGTGAATATTCCCTAAACACTTTACAAATATCAAGACTCTTGCACCAATTATTGGCGAAAAGCCCAAGAATCCCTCACAACAAAACGAAATAATTTATAAACCACTCCTGCTGCTTTTATTTATCCAATAAAAAAAATACTCCTAAAGAAATTGGAACAAGTCAACATGGCGGTAAGTATAAGAAAAAGAGACAGCCAGATAATCACTTCAACGCCGAAAGTTGCAACTGCCTTACTTCTAATCTATCCATTTATTTTTTTTAAATTTGGTCTTCCTTCCTTGTGTTAACTTATTATTCATAAATGAATGAATTAATGAAACAGAGGTAGACATATCAAAGCAAGCAATCAAGAAACAATAATAACCCAGTATAATCTCACTTAGGAAAGGGTAGTATGTACATAGAACTTACTCGTACGCTCGGATAGAGAAATTATTTCTAAATAGATCATCGGCGTCCTTTCCTCCAACAATTTTTCGCCTTACAGTCAAGAAAGAAGTGCTTTAATTTGTTTGGACAGGTCATCCACACCTGGTCGCCAAGTGTCCAAATAGTTGTCGCCATGTATTGACTAGTCAAACAGCTGACTAATGTGGACGGTTGCAGTTTGTCCATCCTTAAAGACAAGTCAACTGATCTGATGGACATTAGGTGGACAAATTTAGACACAAAACAAAACCATATACTACTAAATTATATCTAGCACTTCGAATAATCCAAATTGCAATAGATATTTTCCTACAGTTAGAAAAAAAATATGTAGTTTGAAGAAAACTTTGATAAAAAATTTATATGCATTTATTTGTTGTTGCTTTAAAGCACAAGAACTTAAATTATTAAAATTGTTCCTATAGTGTTAAATTTATACATTTTATAATATTTGATTAATCGTAGTAGTAATGTATAATAAAATAAAGTTATGAATGACTTGTCATTTTATAATATATTAAATATTTCAAAACCGATTTAATTGATCAAAATATATACTCTATTATATATTCACTAGTTATTTTTAATTTAAGTAGTTAGTTTGACAGCCATTTAGGTTATTTTTGTTTTATTTTTTAAGTAGGGATTGAAAAGTAAAATAGAAATGGGCGGGCGCACCAAGGAAGGTAGAACCGCGAGGCAGATGGAGCGCTTAGTGGTTGGTGTTGGGAGTATGTGAGCCGAGGATTTTATGGGAATGTTTACAAACAAAGAGAAGAAATATAGGAAAAGAATGTATGTAATGAGATTTGAGAATACCTACACTTGATTTAATTAATATTTCTATACTAGTGATTGTAGGTTGAAGAGGGAGACAAAGACAGTAATGCAAATCTTTGACCGCTGACTTCGATCGCCTCTTTGGAGATATTTTTTTTTATTGTCATTATATCAATTTTTAACATCTCGAGAACTGGGAGTTCTATTTTTATATTTAATAATCAAGCACTATTGCTAATAAACTATGAAATCAAAAGACGCGAATGTGTAATGTTTAAGTTGACAAGCCCATTGGAAATTATCCTCTCTCTCCCTTAAATCCCTGCTCTTCTATCTTGTCCCCCATTATTCCAGCTTTCAACTGTTTCTTCTCCTGCTTATGTTATATATTTATTTATTTATTTATTTATTTATTTATTTATAGTTTCGTGTTTAAAAACCTTGAATATGTCTGTGTAGTGTTTTTTGAACTTATATGTATATTCGAATTATGACTTAAGAGGCTCGGGGTGTTTCAGCATATTTGGAAGCAAGTTGAAATTGGTGATCAAGTTAGCTGGGGAGATTCAACCTTTATATTTATCATGCATTTTATTATTCTTGGCTTATAATATGTATGTATCAATAAGTAATTTTTTTGAGGAAGGGTAATGGTATCAATTGAGCCCCTTGCTTCTAAGTAAGGTTCAACGTAGGTCGGACAGTGGCGGAATAAGAATTTTTACTAAGTGATGTCAAAATATAAAATAATAAATATACACGAAATTAAGGAGGTCTTCAACGCATAGTATATATACATAAAAAAAATTTACGTATTTACACAGTATAAAATTTTGGCGAAGCGGTGTCTGACAACCCTTGGATGTACGTGGCTCCGCCATTGAGGTCAGGTTAATTCGGGATTTTCGATTTTTAAACGAAACCAATTGTGTCGGGTTATTAAATCTAAAACCAAAATAAACCAATAAAAGCCGAGTTTTTAATCACGATTTTTTTCGATGTTTCAGGTTTTATTAATAAATTCTTCATACCACAAAACATAACATTTGTACTCCAAATATTTATTTAATCCTAGTAAGACATAACTATATAATATGTTTTCAAGAAAATAACATAAAATATGATATGAGTAATGGCATTGTACTAAAATATTCAAGAATAAAGATAATATAATCGCATAAAACAAATTGTTAATAAGCCATAATAAAAATAAATATTGTTTACCCTCAAAATCGTATAACAATAGTGGTCAAGGTAATCGGAGGCAAGGTTTTCAAAGGCCTCCGATGTTTCAACAACCGAACAACCCGCCTCCGTTACAATCTCAAGGGTCTAGTTCTTCGGGAAATGAATTTGGGAGAATTGAGGTTATGTTTGAGCAAATGATGAAGAAGAACCAAGACTCCGATGCTCAATTGGCTTCACACAACACTTCTATTCGTAACTTGGAGGTGCAACTTGGTCAAATTTCTCAATCTCTAAATACTCGCCCAAAGGGTGCTCTACCAAGTGACATAGTAGTAAACCCTAAGGGTGGGCAAAACAATCATGTGATGGCGGTGAACATGCGAAGTGGAAGAGGCGTTGATGTGCATGCCTCAAGAGAAAATCAAGCTATGGTTGATGAAGATGAGTTGCGTGATGATGATATGCCTTTGGGGGTTGAAGATGTAGTGGAACCAAGTGTGAGAAATGATGTGCGGATTGATATTCATGAGGTTGAGGAGGAGACATAAGAGGCCGTGAACCCGTCTAGGGAACACGTGATTGATATGCCCGAGCCGGTAGTGCCCAAAGCCAAGGCACCCTTGCCTAGGCCTCCTCCGCCCTATCCTCAACGGTTGGCCAAGCAAAAGGGTGACAACCAATTTAAGAAATTCATTGAGATGATGAAGAGTTTGACTATCAATGTGCCTTTGGTGGAGGCACTCGAGCAAATGCCGGGGTACGCATAATTCATGAAGGATTTGGTTACGAAAAAGAGATCAATGGAGTGTGAGACAATCAAGATGACCCATCAAGTGAGCGCAATTGTACACTCCATGGCTCCAAAACTTGAGGACCCCGGCACATTTATTATCCCGTGTACCATTGGAAGTGCCGACTTTGCAAAAGCCCTTTGTGACTTGGGGGCGAGTATCAACTTAATGCCATATTCGGTCTTCAAGACTTTGGGAATCGGACAACCTCACCTGACTTCAATGAGGCTCCAAATGGCGGATAGGTCAATGAAGCGGCCTTTGGGTATAATCGATGATGTCCTTGTTCGTGTTGTTAAATTCATCTTGCCGGCCGACTTCGTGATACTAGATTGTGAGGTGGACTTTGAAGTCTCAATTATCCTTGGAAGACCTTTCCTAGCTACGGGGAAGGCTTTGGTCGATGTTGAGGTAGGAGAGTTGATCTTCCGTGTTGGTGATGAAAAGGTGGTGTTCCATGTGTGCAAGTCTATGAGGCAACCAAATAGCACCGAGGTGTGTTCGTTTGTTGTCATTGTCACGGTGGTGAGAGTGGATGACACAAGCGCAATGATTAATATTGAAGATCCACTTGAAGCTGTACTTTTGAACATGGAGGCTAATGATGATGGCGGGAGAATTGAATGTGTAAATGCTTTGCACGATATGGGCTCGTACTCTTATGAGCCTATGAATTTATCATTGGACCTTGAAAATCGCAAAACTCCCCCAACCAAGCCATCTATTGAGGAGCCGCCAATGTTGGAGTTGAAACCACTTCCTCGTCACCTCAGGTATGAATACTTGGGTCCTAATTTCACTTTGCCTATTATTCTTTCATCTTGCTTAGCTAACATGTAGGTTGACGCCACTTTGGCGATTCTACAATAGCGCAAGAGGGCGATTGGATGGACATTGGTGGATATTCGGGGTATAAGCCCCGCTTTTTGCATGCACAAGATCATTTTGGAGGAGGATGCAAGGCCGTCTCTTGAACATCAAAGAAGATTAAATGAAGCTATGCAAGAGGTGGTAAAGAAAGAGGTTATCAAGTGGTTGGACGCAGGTGTGGTTTATCCAATCTCGGATAGTTCATGGACCTCTCCGGTCCAATATGTGCCAAAGAAGGGTGGAATGACGGTCGTCACTAATGCCAACAATTAATTGATTCCTACTCGGATGGTCACGGGTTGGAGAGTGTGTATGGATTATAGGAAGCTCAACAAGGTCACGAGAAAAGATCATTTCCCTCTACCATTCTTGGACCAAATGCTCGATCGTCTAGCGGGCCGGGCTTATTATTGTTTTCTAGATGGCTACTCATGGTACAATCAAATTCTCATTGCCCCGGAGGATCAGGAGAAGACAACCTTTACATGTCCGTATGGCACGTTCACTTTCTCGAGAATGCCAATTGGACTTTGTAATTCCCCGGCGACCTTCCAAATATGTATGATGGCAATCTTCACCGACATGGTGGAGGATATTTCGGAGGTCTTCATGGACGATTTTATTGTGGTGGGGGACTCATTTGAAGAATGCCTAGTGAACTTGGATAAGGTATTGAAAAGATGTGAAGAAACTAATCTTGTACTCAACTGGGAGAAATGTCACTTTATGGTGCAATAAGGTATTGTGTTGGGTCACAAAATCTCAAAACATGGAATTGAAGTCGATAAGGCGAAAATTGAGGTGATCTCAAGGCTCCCTCCCCCTACTTCTGTCAAAGGGGTGAGGAGTTTTCTTGGTCACACCAGGTTCTACCGGCGATTCATTAAAGACTTCTCAAAAGTTGTGAACCCGCTTTATAAATTGTTGGAAAAGGATGTCAATTTTGTCTTTGATGAGAGGTGTATGGAGTCCTTTGAGCTATTGAAACACAAGTTGACCACAACTCCAATCATCACTGCACCTAATTGGGAATTGCCTTTTGAACTTATGTGTGATGCGAGTGATGTGGCGGTAGGTGCGGTGCTTGGCGAAAGAATCAACAAAATGTTCCATCCTGTGTATTATGCTAGCAAAATGATGAATGAGGCCCAAAGAAACTACACGGTGACGGAAAAGGAGCTATTGGCTATTGTGTTTGCGATGGAGAAATTTCGTCCTTATCTTATGGGGGCGAAGGTGATCAGACACACGGACCATGCGGCCCTCCGGTATTTGATGACAAAAAAAGATTCGAAAGCAAGGTTGATGAGATGGGTGCTACTCCTCCAGGAATTTGATCTAGAGATTGTGGATAGGAAGGGAAGCGAGAATCAAGTTGCGGACCATTTGTCCCGGCTAGAGGAAGAGGGGAGACCAAGCAATGGTGTTGAGATAAATGATAATTTCCCCGATGAGCAGCTTCTTTCCGTTTCTATGAGTGACATACCTTGGTTTGCGGACATCGCCAACTTCATTGTGACCGGCAATGTCCCGTGTGATCTCTCTTCCAACCAAAGGAAGAAACTCAAGCGGGATAGCTTGGATTTTTATTGGGATGAGCCGCATTTGTTTAAAATTTGTATGGACAGGGTGATAAGAAGATGTGTGCCAGAAAGTGAGCAAACGAACATATTGGAGGCTTGCCACTCTTCTCCCTATGGTGGCCATCATGGGGGAGTGAGGACAGCGTCAAAGGTTTTGAGTTGCGGTTTCTATTGGCCGATGTTGTTTCAAGATGCTAGCGACTTGGTGAAGAGATGTGATGCATGTCAAAGAGCCGGCAGGATTTCAAAAAGGGATGAGATGCCTCTCCATACAATTCTCAAGGTGGATATTTTTTATGTTTGGGGCATTGATTTCATGGGCCCGTTTGTGAGCTCTTATGGGAACACGTATATTCTCGTGGCAGTGGACTATGTGTCAAAGTGGGTTGAAGCCGTGGATCTTCCCAACAATGAAGCTCGGAGTGTTGTGGCATTTTTGAAAAAGAGTATCTTCACTAGGTTTGGAACCCCTCGTGCTATCATTAGTGATGGGGGGTCCCATTTTTGCAACAAGGCTTTTGACTCATTGCTTGCCAAATATAGAGTTAACCACAAAGTGACCACCCCCTATCATCCACAAGCTAGCGTTCAAGTGGAGGTCTCAAATCATGAAATAAAGAGTATTTTGTCCAAAACGGTGAATGCTAATAGGACCAATTGATCGAAGAAATTGGATGATGCTCTTTGGGCTTATCGGACGGCTTACAAGACTCCGATTGGTATGTCTCCGTATCGGTTGGTGTTTGGTAAGGCTTGCCATCTCCCGGTGGAACTAGAACACAAGGCTATGTGGGCATTGAGAAAGTTGAACCTGGAATGGGATGTTGTAGCCAACCTCCGCGTGGAGCAATTGAATGAACTTGATGAGTTTAGATTTCATGCTTACTCCAGCTCATCCTTGTATAAGGACAAGATGAAGTACCTGCACGACAAGTATGCTCGGGGTAAAGAATTCAAGGTGGGCGACATGGTTCTTCTCTTTAATTCCCGGTTAAGGTTATTTCCTGGGAAGCTCAAATCTAAATGGAGTGGTCCTTTTGAAGTGGTCTTTGTAACTCCTTTTGGTGCACTTGATCTTAAAAACAAAAATGGTGAAGTGTTCTGGGTCAATGGGCATCGTGTCAAGCACTATTTGGGAAAGATTGATGACAGCCACGTGGTGACACTCATTCATTTGAAGTGATATAATGGTAACATGTGTCGTGCCGCGACGTTAAATCAGGCGCTTCTTAGGAGGCAACCCATGTCTTTTTCTTTTTCTTTGATTTTCTTTGTAGATTAGGATTTCTGAGCTCATGGTTTGTGAGATGTTGCAGGGATGATGTTGAACCAGTGCAGGACAAAGGTAAAAAAAATCCAGGTCTCTGAAGTTTTCCCACGCGGCCGCACAATAAAACTGTGCGGTCCGCGTAGGCTGGTGCAATGGAATGTGAGTCTCTGAAGTTGCCAGCGTGGTCGCGTAGCACTTTTGTGCGGTCCGCGCTGGGAAGGGCCAAAGTTCTACTCTCTGAAGTTTCCCACACGGCCGCGCAACAAAACAGTGCGGTCCACATGGGGAAGCCCAGTGCAACGTGAAGGAAAGATATCCAGCGCGGTCCGCGTCCATTTCTGTGCGGCCGCGCTGGTAGGTAGGTGAAGGGCCGCGCAAGTTTTTCTATAAATAGAGACCTTAGGCTTCATTTTACATTTTTTGCACTTTGACTTCCTAAACTTAAATTTTCACTATTCATCGAGACCCTTGCTTCAAGTAGTTGAATTTTCATAATCCCTGGTAACATTCCTTGCTAATTTCATTCATAGTTTTAATTTTTGATTATTTTGCTTGCTTCCCAGTAGTATAACTTCTTATTTCTTCTTATTTTTATTAGGTTTAATTGTTCGGTTAGATTTTGTGTGTTAATTTTGAACAATGGGCATGAATTCAAATGTGGTTAATTGAGCAGGGACAATTAGGACCCATAATTTGATAAAAAATGGACTCAAATGAAAAATCCCTAACTCAGTTAAAATTCTAAGCCCTGCGCGGTCCGCGCCGCTTATCTGTGTATGCTAAGTGTTACCAGCACGATCCGCATCGCATTTTTGTGCGGTCCGTGCTGGCCCAATATGGCCGTGGTCCAAATCAGTGCGGACCGCGTTAGGGAGATTCAGAGAGTGTGTTTTGGGACAATTGCCAAGCGCAGTCTGCGCTCCAATTTTACGCGGTCCACACTATCCCAGCGCGACCGCGTGACTCTTTTACGCAGTCCGCGCCCCTTATTCTGCTGCACTATTTCTAAATCATGAACTCAACTGTGTCATCTAATTCACTGCATGTGCTTAAACTAACAATGTTAGACTTTTAATCTTTGCAGATCATGGTTAAGACACGAGGAGGAAAAGAATAACAACAACCCGGGAGAGGTGGTTCCTCCCGAGGGGGAAAAGGAAAGAGGATTGTTGAACTCACTCCCCAGGTTTGGGAGAGCATCAAAAAGACCCGTAAGCTGATACGGGAAGCTGATAGAGCTGCCTCCCACTCTTCGGGGAGTGAGTATACACCATCCCGGAGCATCACCTCAGAATTAGCTCCCACTCACATATCTGTGTCACTTCAACTACATGATTCTCCTTCAGCTTCACCCACCTCCAAAAGACCAGTCAACGTAGTTTCGGACTCGTCTGATGAGTCCGTAGCAAGAAGTGAAGAGCAATACTCTACCTCCCCCATAGCTTCATTATCTGGAGAGAGTGGAGGATATGGTGAGAGGGTGAGCCTCAAGTCGGGGGAGTTGATCGAACAAGAAAACCTGAAGATTGGAAAGACAGATTTGTGAGTGAGATTGCGTTCCATAAATTTAAAGAGTGGTGGCCCGTTAGGAAGTTGATCCCGAAAAGGCAATTCATTGACAATGATCTTCTTCCTCTCAACCCAAAAGTGCAGGAACAATTCCGTACTAGAGATGGTTGGGGTTTCTTCAAGGAACGATGTATTGATGCCAATGAGCATATGGTGAAAGAGTTCTATTGTAATGTGTCTCGTATGGTTAAGCACACAAAGGTGACGCAGGTGCGGGACAATATGGTGGTGTTTTATGGGAAGTCATTGAATGAATATTTGGGGTTCAAAGAGGAGGATGAATCCGAATACTTAGAAAAGCTCGCAATTGGCAGCCCCGGGTACTGTTCCAAAATGGTTGAAGGCAGGGGAGAGGATTCTGAGAAACACTTTCAGTTTTGAAGCCAAGGGTTGGTTGACATTTGTTTGTAGTAGACTTGATCCCTCCACACATGATCACTCAGTTCCTTTGACCCGGGCTGTTCTTGTGGCATATATCATGGTCGGGCTTCCTCTCAATGTGGGAAACATCATCTCGAGGGTGATCTCTACGGTCGGACAAGAGACCAACACAAACTACCCCTTCCCGAACACTCTGTCCATGTACTTTAGGGATTTGGAGGTGAAGAAAAAGCGCTTTGATGTCACGGCAAAACCGGTGACCCCCTATTCATGGTATAGCCAGTTGGATTCCGACAACCTAAAGTCCAAAAAGTATCAGCCACCCACCTCTACCCCACCTGGCCAGCCTGAGGAGTCAGCTGTGATCGAGCTTTCTACTTAGACATCCACCATCCCTGCTACTACTGCCGGTGAGACTTTGCCCCCGGGTCCTTCTTCTGTAGCTGGTCCTTCTACTTCAACTGACTCGGTAGTCCCCTCATCACGGACTCACCGGTTCACTGCCCACCAACTCAGTCAGTCTCTAGCCAGTTTGAACAACTGGATGTCAGCTGCGACATCCAAGTTGTCCACCTTGGCTACTACAGTTGAGTCACAGTCAGCACCAACCACAGTTCAGATTCCTCCTTCCATTGAGGAGACATTGAAGAAGCTCCTGACCAACCAGGAGAAGATCATGGATACCCAGACCACATTGACTACAGCGGTAGCCTCGCATGACAAGGCTTTGAAGGAGCTTGCCAGGTAATATAAGAAGATGGGAAAGTCAAGGGCGTCTCGGGAGTCGGTAAAGAAGCTGGAGCAGATGTGGACAAGCTTTTGGCAGACCAGATGCCATTAGACTTGCTATTGGGGGATCCAGCTCTAGATCCAGCAGCAGCTCAACCACAACAGGAGGAGGAGCCTAGGCACCCAAGGAAGAAGAGGAAGCTTCCTAGCATTGAGGGTGTTGTGATAGAGGTGGCATATGTTCAGGAAGGTACCTCCAGTGCTCCACCAGATGTTCATCCAGTCCATGACCCGGCCCCTGACCTAGGACCAGAGCAGCAACAGGCAGGAGACCAGTCTGAGGTCCCTGCCACTACATAGGAGCAGGTGACCATTGATCAGCCTATGCAGACGGATTAGGCTTGAGGAGCCACTCTCTATCCTTTCTCTGTTTTTGTGCTTATTTTGGTAGTT
Source organism: Nicotiana glauca (assembly GCA_026770625.1). NCBI lineage: Eukaryota > Viridiplantae > Streptophyta > Magnoliopsida > Solanales > Solanaceae > Nicotiana > Nicotiana glauca. The sequence goes on along the minus strand of MU718865.1, from coordinate 13,539 downwards.
GGCATTGGGGACAATGCCAGCTTTTATTCGTGGGGGTGCGCCCTACTATTTTGATTCTGATACATTTGGATGACTGTACATATTTATTTGATTTCTAGTTTATGTTTTTGGATTTGACAGTTGGCCTGTATATAACTTCTGATTTTGGCTACTTCTCTACTTGATGTATATATTCATCCCCGTTGTATATTCTACTCCCCATTGTACATATTCATTTTATTTTTCTATTTTCGTTAAAAAATTTTGTTTTTTAGCTTGGTAGCTAGGCTCATATCCTTTTGTTTTGGTTTTGGAATTTTCAATAAGCCCTTGGTTTTCTTAATGCCACGGTTCTTTCCAAAGATAGAGTTTGTGTGAACCGGGTGGCTCTTCCCAATGATAGATGGCGTGACAACCGTTTTAAGGGTTTGAGTCCGTTTTTGATTTTTTTTTCTTTTGATTTCGATATTTTGTAGTTAAGGGAACCTCAGGTGAGCTTCACTTGGGCCTAACACATTTGCCTTTGATCCCATGGTCAAAGACATAATGTTGTGTTTAGGATGGTGAAAGTTGTGGCCTTGAGACTCTTGTGTTGACCAAACAATCATCATGTGGTCGTGTTGGGCCACTGTGCGCTTGAATCGTAACTAAGGTCATTGTGGGCCTTCGACTCGATGTCTTTAGCAATCCTTGAGTGTGTATGGTGATAATTCGAATTGTGAGTCCAAGTCCCGAGCCGATGGTCTAGAACTTGCCCCGAATGTTTGTTAAGGTGAAATCCTAGGTGAAATTTGGCTTAAGAAGTGATTATAGGCTCTCATTGATCCAAAATACTAAGATTGAACAATTTCATGACCTACCAATGAAATGAACCCTAGTTAACCTCTTTGAGCCTTAAACCTTCTTCTTTCAAGAACAAAAGCTACAAGCCTATACCCGTTCTTAATGATACCCTCTCTTGGCACCCAAATCTTCCCTTGAGTAGATGGCAAATGCCTAAGTTTGGGGGGGGGGGAGACAAGAAAGGAAACAATGTGGTAAAAGGTACAAAAGCAAAAGAAAAGGAAGGCAATGAAAAGGAAGAAAAGACAAGACAAAGAAAAAGACCAAATTGAATAAGGTCAAAAAGGGGATTCAAAGAAAACTCAAGTGAAAAAGGTTGTGAAAAAGTAGAAAAAGGAGGAATGTGTTGAATACATAAGAAAGAGTGAGAGTGTGTTTCTCTGACCCCTTGAAAAAGAAGTGAATACTCAAATGAGTCAAGAAAGTGGGCCAAAATGAATCAAAAGAAGTGCTTAAGGGAAGACTGAACCCACTTGAACAAAACATATCCTACCCTTACCCAAAAGCCTTTACAATGACTCCACAAAAGCCCTATATGATTTTGAGTTGAACGGAACCTACATTAGTGGATACTTTCATAAGGGGCAAGCATATGGTACCTAGAGCCGGACTTATGACCTTCTTTGTGAGAGAAATGAGAGAAAAATCCATCAACCTCGGTTTGTGTGTCATTACTCTAAAAGGTAAGGTTTGCTTAGAGAGAGTTGAGGATGTGTGAGTTTGGGTTCCACAATGACCAAGGTATTTGAGAAAATATCCTTGATGAAATAAGTCAACCCTTGATGCTCTTGCGTCACACTTAATCCATAGTTTTCCAAAGCTTAAAATGTATTAATGATGCATTCGTATTGAGGGCAAATGTTAATCCTAATTGATGCTTGTTGAGGTTACTTTAGGATAGGCTGGAATTACTTAGATGTTTCTCTTTGAGGGGTGGGTCTTATTTTATTTGCTTGAGGACAAGCAAAAGATTAAATTTGGGGAGTTGATAACTATGATTTTAACACGTTTTATGCCCATACTTGCCTATGCTTTGTGTATGAATTGCCATAAAATAGTCCCAAAATGCTTACAAGTTGCGCTTGATTGCAGGTTTGAGCGACAAGATGACAAATGTCAAAAATCGGCTCAAAACAGAGTGAAACCTGCCAAATGTCAAAGACCAAGTGAAGTGGGGACAAGAGGACCTAGCGCGGATCGCGCTATTTTCTGCGCGGCCGCGCTAGGAGATTCAGAGAGTAAAAATTTCAAGGGCATCCTGCGCGGTCCGCGCTCATCTTTACGCGATCCGCGCTTGTGGAGATTCAGAGACCAAAAATTCAAGGCAAATCCCTCGTGGCCACGCTACAAATCAGTGCGGTCCGCGTGCATGAGATTCAGAGAGATGATATTTTTCCCAAGTCCGTCCACGCGGCCGCGTCCCATTTATGCGCGGTCTGCACCCGTCAGCCAGCACAGCCGCGCTACCTTCTTACGCGGTCCGCGCTCCCAGCTTCAGAGAAGAGAAATTTGCAAGTCCAAGAGACTACGCGGCCGCGCCATATTTATGCGCGGTCCGCGCTGACCCCGCAGGGATATTTTTATCCAGTTTTTCCAGCCCGGTATAAATAGGATATTTTACCATTTTTAGGTTAAGTTTTGTATATCTGATAGCTGCTGCGCTCGTGAGACATTTGTTTTAGCCTATTTTGGGCATTTTGAGCTTATTTCATCATAGATTATTGTAGTTTAACATTAGCAATTAATTAATATGGTTGTTTCATCTTCTATTTCTTCCATTTCTTCTTTAATTATGTCTAGCTAAACCCATTAGCTAGGGTTGTGGCTCAACCCTAGTGTGGGTAATGGATGGATGTTGCTTATTAATAATAGATTGATATTGGGTGTTTGTTATTTGGGTTAATTTTATGGTTTAATTAAGGATTGGTGGTAGCAAACATTGATTCTAGCTTAGCGAGTCTTGACCCTTCTTGAGAAAGAGAGTCTATGACCCCAAAATTGACCCAACAAGGAATTGGGATGGACCCATGAGAAATGGTAGTACCAATTAACGGGTTAAACCTCGAGAGAGTAATCACCCTACTTGAACCCTAGTTGCTTGGTCTAATTGGTCTACCCAATTGGTCTCGAGAGAGTCAATTTGGGCAAAATCGCTCTCTTTACCGAGAGGTGTGAGAGCGGGTACAATTGTGCAACGGTTATAACATTGATCCCAAATATGTCAATCTATTATTAGTAGTTTCTACCCGTTAATTAATCACCTAGGTGATGCCATGACCCTAGTGCCTTTCTCTATATTAATTACAACTTAGAAAATATTTCTCTAGCATAATTTTGTCTTACCCTTAGTCGATAATATTAGTTGATAATAGAAAATCCAAAAATGTTAGAAGTACGATTAGAAGTACAAATGCATTCTTAGTCTATACAAATACGCAACTCTATTCCAAGCTCCATGTGGAAAATTGACCCCGATACCACTATTCGGGTAAAAGTCTTAGCACCCGCTCTTCCTACCGTTGTGTAAGGTTGAGTTTGCTGCGACCAAAGGTAGAGACTTCTTTTTATTCTTGTGCGTAATAGTTACACATTTGTACAAGATTTGTGCCAGGGCTCGAGAAGTCTATGTGGGCACAGTTCATTCGACCGTTTGGCCCTTACAGTAAATCCTATCGATCGAGCCGAGACCATTCAATCACAAAGTTTCTTTCCTTGCTAAAGTTGTTATCCGAGGGTAATTCCTTCCACTATTCGGGGACGATCGTAGAGAGGCCTCGAATAGTGTTATCATGATCTTGTATACCGGTTCATAACCGACCTTCAATTCTAAGTTAGCACGTTTTACTGTTGCCTCATTAAAAACCTTGCCAGAAAACCCATTTGGGACTAAACCGGTTCAAGAGAAAAATAGTGCAATGCGTGCTTTCAGGCCTAAAATTAATGTCATTATTCGACGGTCGCCTGTAAGTGTTAGTTCAATATGCAAATAAGTAAATGGAATGAATGGGGTCGTCCCTTAGCAGTAATATCACTTCAAGTTAGTTATGTTCAAGTTGTTCAGTAGTTGCTTGCCGTTCATTGTTCCGAATTTGTATGATCACTTACCAGTGTCTCCAATAATTTGATAAGGACCTTCCAGTTTGGTCCCAACTTCTCTTCGTTTGGTTTCTAGGTACTTAGCGTAACCATCCTTAATACCAAGTCCCCGACATTGAAATGTTGAAGGTTGGCTCTTGGATTGTAATACCTCTCGATTCACTACTTTTAGGCGGCCAATCGGATTAGGGAGGCTCGCTCATTTTATCTAATAGCTCTAGTCTTGTATTCATGGCCTCGTCATTCGATTCCTTTATTGCATATCAGAACCTGAGACTTGGTTCTCCGACTTCGACAAATATTAGAGCTTCGGCATCGTAAACCAGCTAGAATAGGGTGGCCCCGGTACTGGACTTCGAGGTCATACGGTAGATCTCTGCCAAATCGACGCTACACCGAGGTAGGAAGAGCAGGATCGCAATAGATTTTACCCAAATAGTGGTTCAGGATCGAATTTCCACAGGGAGCTAGTAGTAGAGTTGTATTGTCTGTCTAGTCTAGAGATACGGTTGTGCTTCTAATGTCACTTCAAACATTTTTGGGTTTTTATGTATTATAGTGACTATTTTAAACTAATAATTAAAACTAAATTATGCTACGAGAATATTTCTAAGTTATACTTAATAGGAAGAAAGGCACTAGGGCCGTGGCATCACCTAGGTGGTTAATTATCGGGTAGAAACTACTAAGGATATATTGATATATTTGGGGCTTATGCTATAACCGTTGCACATTTGTACCCATTCTTACACCTCTCGGTAGAGAGAATGATTTTGCCCAATTGACTCTCGAGAGACCAATTGGGTAGGCCAATTAGACCAAGGAACTAGGGTTCAAGTAGGGTGATTACTCTCTTGAGATTTAACCCGTTAATTGGGATTACCAATTCTCATGGGTCCATCCCAATTCCTTGTTGGGTCAATTTTTGGGGTCATGGACTCTCTTTCTCAAGAAGAATTGAATCCACAAAGCTAGAATCAGTGTTTGCAACCACCAATCCTTAATTAAAACATAAAATCTACCCAAATAACAAACACCAATATCAATCTAACTCTAGATAGCATCACCCATCAATTACCCACACTAGGGTTGAGCCACAACCCTATCTAATAGGTTTAGCTACACATAATTAAAGAAGAAACAGAAGAAATAGATGAGGAACTAAATATATTAATTAATTACTAAGAAGAATCTACAAATATCTATCGTTAATAAAGAGAAAAAGTGCCAAAAATGGCTACAATCTCGTTCCCAGGTGCACAGCTGTGTTTCAGAAATTAAAACTTAACCTAAAAATGGTAAAATGTTCTATTTATACTAGGCTAGAAAAATTGGACAAAAATACCCCTGCGGGGTCAGTGCGGACCGCGCAAAAAGAACCGCGGCCGCACTGGCTCTTGGACTTATGATTTCCGCTTCTCTAAAGTTGAGGACCGCGGACCGCGAGAGAGTGCAAAGCGGCCGCACAAAAAGGAGCGCGGAGCGCATTGCTTGAAATTGCTAAAACCTCACCTCTCTGAATCTCGTTCACGCGGACCGCGTAAAAGGGAAGCGCGGCCGCGTGGCTTTAATCCCAAAATTTTTTGCTTTCTGAACCTTATGTCCGTGGACCGCGTAAAAGGATAGCGCGGTCGCGAAGTCTAACCGCGGACCGCATGATTAGTACCACGCCCGCGTTGCCTCCAGCTTAAAAATGCCAAGTCTCTGAATCTCCTAGCGCGGCCGCATTTATTCTTCACGGTCCGCACTAGGCCCTCTTTTCCTCATTTGACTTAGTCTTTGCCAGTTGAGCAGGTTTCACTCCGTTTTGAGCCGATCATTGACATTTGTCACTTTGTCACTCAAACCTGTAATCAAGCACAACTTGTGAGCATTTTGGGACTATTTTGTAGCAATTTGTAACCAAAGCAATAGCAAGTAGGTGTATAAAACATGGTAAAATCCTAACTTATCAACTCCCCCAAACATAAACCTTTGCTTGTCCTCAAGCAAACAAAATAAGACCCACCCCTTAAAAAGAAATCCAAGTAATTCCAACTATCCTAAAGCAACCTCAACAAGCATCAATTGGGACTAACAATTGCCCTCAATACGACTGCATCATTAACACATTTAAACTTTGAAAACTTTGGATCAAGTGTGACACAAGAGCATCAAGAGTTGACATATTTCATCAAAGAACTTCTCTCAATTACTTTGGTCATTGTGGAACCCAAACTCACACATCCTCAACTCTCCCAAAGCGAACCTCACATTTTAGAGTATTGAGACACAAATCGAGGTTGATGGAATTTCACTCATCTCTCTCAAGAAAAAGGTCACAAGTCCGGCTCTAGGTACCACATGCTTGCCCCTTATGTAAGTATCCACTAATATAGGTTTCCTTCAACTCAAGATCCTATAGGGCTTTTGTGGAGTCATTGTGAAGGCTTTTGGGTAAGGGTAGGACATGTTTTTATTCAAGAGGGTTCAATCTTCCCTTAAGCATTTCTTTTGATTCATTTTGGCACAACTCTCTTGACTCTTTTGAGTATTTCACTTCTTTACAAGGGGTTAGAGAGACACATTGTCACTCTTTCTTATGCAATTCAAAACATTTCTCCTTTTTCTTACTTTTTCCACACCTTTTTCACCTTTGTTTTCCTTGAATCCCTTTTTATTCTTGTTCACATTGGGCTTTCTTTTTGTCTTTTTCTTTTCTTGCTTTTTCATTGCGTTCCTTTTCTTTTGCTTTTGTACCTTTTTTACCACTTCATTTCCTGTCTTTTCTCTCCCCCACAAACTTAGACATTTTCCACTACTCAAGGGAAGATTTTGGTACTAAGAGAGGGTATCATTTAGAACGGGTATATGATTGTAGCATTGGTTCTTGAAAGAAAAAAGGTTCAAGGCTCAAAAAGGGTTAACTAGGGATCATTTCATTGGTAGGCCATGGAATTGTTCAACTTAACATTTGGATCAAGGAAATCCTATAATCACTTCTCAAGTCAAATTTCACCTAGGATTTCGCCTCAAAAAACCTTCATGGCAAGTTCTAGACCATTGGCTCGGGTCTTGGACTCACAATTCGATTCCTCACCACACACGCTAGGGAATTGCTAAAGACATCGAGTCGAGGGCCCACAATGACCTTAGTTACAATTCAAGCACACAATGGTCTAAAAAGATCACATGATGATTGTTTGGTCAATGCAATAGTCTCAAAGCCACGACTTTCACCATCCTAAACACAACATTATGTCTTTGACCATGAGAACAAAGGCAAATGTGCTAGGCCCAAGTGAAACTTTGTTTGAGGTATCCTTAACTACAACTATCAAAAATAAAAGAAAAATCAAAGAAACAGACTCAAACCCTTAAGAAGGTTGTCACCCCATCCATCATTGGGAAGAGTCACCCGGTTCATACATTATTCCACCCTTGGAAAGAACTGTGGCCTTAAGAAAACCAAGGGCTTATTGGAAGCGTCAAAAACAAAACAAGAGGCTACGAGCCTAACTATAAAGCTAAAAACAAAATTTTTTTGCAAAAATAGATAATAGAATGAATACGTACAATGTTGGAGTAGAATATACAACGGAGGATGAATATGTAAAGAAATATAACTTTATATACAGCCCAAAAGAGAGAATAAAAAGTAGAAGAAAAATGGCTAAATTGTAAAGATATTTACAGCCCAAAATAGAAAATCAAAGTAAAGCATAAACCAACAATCTGTATATACAGTCATCCAGATAATGAACAAAAAAGTAGGGCGCACCCCCACGAATAAAAGTTGGCATTGTCCCCAATGCCAACTACCAAAATAAACATAAAAAAGGCATAACAAAGTATATAGGGGCTCCCTAGGCCTGGTCAGTCTGCATGGGATCATCAGTGGTCCCTAAATCCTCTATATGTGCAGGAGCCTCAGACTGCTCATCTGCTGGGACTGGGGCCTGCTCCTGGACCGGCTGGATGTTAGGTGTCTCATGTGGCAAACTGGAGGAGGCCTCATGTGGGACTGCTACCTCAATAACTACATCAATTGTACTAGGGAGCTTCATCTTCTTCTTAGGCTGCTTGGGTGCCTGCTCCTGTTATGACTCTACTGCTGGTGCTGCTGGATCTGGGGCTGGGTCCCCGAATAGCAAGTCTAAAGGCATCTGATCTACCAATAGCTTGTCCATATCTATCATGAGCTACTGCACAGACTCCTTAGAAGCCCGTGATATCCTCATCTTCTTGTGCTCCTTGGCAAGCTCCTTCAAAGCCTTGCCATGTGACTCCACAGCTGCAGTCAAAGTAGCCTATGTCTTCATAATCCTTTCCTGGTTCTCCTGGAGCTTTTTCAAAGTGTCCTCAATATTTTGAGGAATCTGAGCTAGCGGAGGTGCTGATTGGGTCTGAATGGTGAAGGATAATATGGACAACTTGGATGTCGTAGCTGACATCCAGTTGTTCAAGCTAGCCAATGTCTGGCTCAACTGATGGGCGGTGAAGGAATGAGTCCTGGAAGATGGCACTCCCGTGCCTACTGAAGAACTGGGACAGCAGTAGAGGAAGGTCCAGGAGGCAAGTCTACTCCTGTAGTAGCAGCAAGCTCAGTGGAAGGCTCTACCGCAACTGGCTCCTTAGACTTGCCAGTTGGGGCAGAAGCAGGTGGCTGGTAGTTTTTGGACATAGGGTTGTCCGGACCCTGCATACTGTACCAAGAATAGGGAGCCACAGGCTTGGTCTTGAGATCATATCTTTTCTTCTCCACCTCCATGTCCCGAAAATACATTGAAAGGGTGTTGAGAAAACGATAATTCTGGTCCTGCTCTTGCCCCACAGCAGAAATCACACGGGACATCACATTGCCCACATTAATAGGGTACACGACCATAATAGATGCAACAAGAACCGCCCGGGTAAGTGGAATCGTATGATCATGGGTAGAAGGTTCAAGCCGACTGCATACAAATGTCAACCACCCTCGAGCCTTGAAGTTGAAGGTCTTCTGGAATATTTTCTTCCCTGCTTGCAACCACTCTTGCACAGTGCCTGGGATTGCCAAGTACTGGGCCAACCAAGGACGGACTTCCTCACCCATCCCTAACTTAGCCAAATAAAATGACTCATCTTCATCCCGGAACCCCAAATACTCATTTAAAGATGTTCCATCAAACAACACTGTTTTGTCTCTAATTTTGGTCACCTTGGTATCCTTGACAATGTGAGCTACATTAGAGTAGAATTCCCTGACCATCGCTCATTAGCATCGATGCACTTCTCCGTGAAGAAATCCCAGCCCTTTCTAGTTCGGAACTCCCTCTGCACGTTCGGGTTGTGGGGTAAAAGGTCAGTGTCAATCAAACTCCTCTCCGGTATCAACTTCCTCACCAGCCACCACTCTCTAAACTTGTGGTCAGCCACTTGGCTCACGAATCTACCCTCATACTCTTCGGCTTTCCTAGTCCATGCAACTTCCCTCATCTCTACCTGCACTCTTCCCAGATAATGAAGCTGTGGGGGAGGTCGAGTATTTCCCACTACCGGTTGTGGACTCGTCAGAGGAATGTGAGACTATATTCACCGGTCTTTTGGAAGTCGGTGATGGTGGAGGGGTATCAATTAGGTGGAGGGGGTCAGTTGTGTGAGTTGGGACTGAATCTGAGGAGATGTCATTGGAGGGCACATACTCACTCCTCGACGAATGAGAAACAGCCCTGTCAGCAGCTTTTATCAATTTTTGGGTCTTTTTTATGTTCTCTCGAGTCTGGGGAGTGAGTTTTACTATTCTCTTGCCTTTACCCCCTCGGGAGGAACCACCTCTCCCGGGTTGTTGTGATTGTTTGCTGCCCTTTTGTTTAACCATTATCTGTAAAGATAAGCATCTAACATTGTTAGATTCGGCACATGCAGTGAAACAGGTGAATAATTGTAGTACACAGTTGCAGAAAAAGTTGCAGAACATAGAACCGTAGACCGCACAAAAATAGAGCGCGGCCGCGCTAGATGCACCACGGACGCGCATAAGTGACCGCGGTCCGTGCTAGTCAAAGACCCCAAAACATAACTCTCTGAATCTCCCACCGTGGTCCGCACAAAATGGGATCGCGGCAGCGGTGGACAAGTGCGGACCGCACAAAAGAGCAATGCGGCCGCGTTGGAAACATTTAGCTTTCAATCACAAGAGAACCGAGGTCCCCACAGAAATGCAATGCGGTCCGCGTCAGGGCAGCGTGGTCGCGCAAAAGCAACTGCGGTCCGCGTCAGGGCAGCGCGGTCGCGCAAAAGCAACTGCGGTCCGCGCTGAGCTTGGGTTTACGGGCACTAAGTTAGGGTTTTCATGCTTTGTCCATTTTTGTTCAATTTTTGACTCCTACTTGTCCCTCCTCAGTTACCCAATCCTTAATCACTTTAAACACACAAAACTATCATGAAATCTAACCTAGACTAAAAATTCGAAGAAAAAAAAACATGAAGGACAAGAAGTAACAACTACTCGCAAGCAAATAAAATGAAAAAATAAGAAAGTAATTAATCATGGATGCATGAAATGTTACCAGGATTAGAAAGAATGAATGCAATCTATCCAAGCTAGCAAGAAAGTTGGTAACAGGGAAGGATGAACAGTAAAATTAGGGCTCTGGGTGTTCAAATTGCGAAAAGGGTACAATGAGACCCTTGGTCTCAATTTATAGACAGCTCGTGGGCCCCTTACTTACCTACCAGTGCGGCCGCGCAAAAGTGACCGCGGGCCGCGCTGGTCTCAACATATGAAACTGCAGAAGGCAACCTTGGCGCGACCCCGTGAAAGTATACCGCGGACCGCACAAACTTGACTGCAGCCGCGGTGGAAAATTTCAGAGAGCACTACATTTTCAACATGCCAGTGCGGACCACGTAAAAGTGTACCGTGATCGCACTGGCAAACTTCTGAGACGGTGTATTTTGTTCCAACTTGCCTTGCACTACATCAACGCAATTCCTGCAGCATCTCACAACCAATTAGCTCAAAAATCCTAAGCTACGAAGAAAATCAAAGAGAAAGAAAAAGATATGGGCTGCCTCCAGAGAAGAGCCTAATTTAACGTCGTGGCACGACGCATGTTACTATTAAATCGCTTCAAATCAAGAAGCGCCACCACGTGGCTCTCATCAAATTCCCCAAGAAGCAAATAAAAGCTCGCCCAACAAGTTTGTTAACCATCTGATCAATGAATGGCATGGGATAATGGTCCCTGTGGGGCACTTTGTTCAAATTACCATGGTTCATGCAAAACCTCCAACCTGTATCTGGTCTTGTAGGAAGCCACACATTATGGAGATTAGGCATCATTTCATGCTCCACTACAGGTAGTCTCCCTTGAAGCTCCAAAAGAGGTGTTGCATCATCCTCCAAGATAATATCGGGCTCAAAACTTGTGAGGCAGAGGTGTGACTCAACTTGTTTCACTTCCAATACCGGAGGCACCTCAATTGCTGGCTTTTCTAGTGGAGTTTCCCGGTGATCAAGGTCCACTGACAATTTACTGGGCTAACACGATTCCATGACATGTAAAGCATCTATCCACATGACTCGACTTGCATCATCATTTACATCACGATCTAGAGGTGCGGCCACAAGGGGTCTTCAACATTAATTACAGAACTTGTCTCATCCATTATCACAGTTGTGACAATGTCAACAAATGAGCATACCTCGGTGCCATTAGGTTGCCGCATGGACTTGCATACAGGGAAAACAACCTTCTCATCACCCACTCGGAATGTCAACTCTCCCGCTTCAACATCAACCAATGCCTTTCCCGTAGCTAGGAAAGGTCTTCCAAGAATAATTGGCACTTCAAAGTCCACCTCACAATCCAATATGACAAAGTCGGCCGGCAATATGAATTTATCAACACGAAGAAGAACATCATCCATTATGCCCAAGGGTCGCTTCTTCGATCGATCCGCCATTTGAAGTCTCATAGAGGTTGGACTAGGTTGCCCAATTTCCAAAGTCTTGAAGACCGAATAAGGCATCAAGTTAATGCTAGCCCCCAAGTCACAAAGGGCTTTAGCAAAGTCTGCACTACCAATAGTGCAAGGTATAGTAAAAGCTCTGGGGTCTTCAAGTTTCGAGGCCATAAAATGCACTATAGAATTCACTTGATGCGTTCTTTTAATTGTTTCACACTCCATCGACCTCTTCTTAGTTACCAAATCCTTCATAAACGTTGCATACCCCGGCGTTTGTTCAAGTGCTTCCACTATTGGCACATTGATAGTAAGACTCTTCATCATTTCGATAAACTTCTTGAATTAATTGTCACCTTTTTGCTTTGCTAACCGTTGAGGGTAAGGTGGAGGTGGCCTAGGCAAGGGTGCCTTGGCCTTTTGTACAACCGGCTCGGGCATGTCAATCACATGTTCCCTAGACGGGTTCATGGCATCTTGAGTCTCTACCCCGGCTTCATCATCAATATCAATCCGCACATAATTGGTCACATTTGGTTCAACCACGTCATCAACATTTAAGGGCACATTATCATCATGCAACTCAACTTCGTCATTCACAACTTTATTTTCATTCGAGACATGCACATCACTGCCTCTTCCGCTCCTTATTTTAACCGCCATCACATGATTGTTACCTCCCCTCGGATTCACTACCGTATCACTTGGTAGAGCACTCTTAGGTTGAGTATTCAACGATTGAGAGATTTGGCCAAGTTGCACCTCCAAATTCCGAATAGAGGTGTTATAAGAAGCCAATTGAGCATCGGAGTCTTGGTTCTTCTTCATCATTTGTTCGAACATCATTTCTATTCTCCCCATATCACTACCCGAAGAACTGGACCCTTGAGATACAAAGGGAGGTGGATTGTTTGGTTGTTGGTACATGGGGGCCTTTGAAAGCCTTGCCCCTGGTTACCTTGATTTCCCCTATTATTCCACCCTCCTTGATTGTTGTTGTTGTTGCTCCAATTATTATTGTTCTTGTTTCAATTGCCTTGATTGTTGCCTTGGTTACCCCAATTGTTGTTTTGATTGTTGTTGTTCCAATTGCCACCACCTTGTTGTTGGTTGTTATTGTTCCAATTACAGCTGCCTTGTTGATTGGCCCAATTTTCTTGGGGATGCCATTGTTGATTCCCTTGATTTATTCTATTCCCTTGGTAGTTATTGACATTCTTCGCTTTGCTCATCATAACACTCATTCGAATAACCACCACCATCATTGTTGTTGTAAAATTGCTCACAATTACCTTGAGGTTGTTGTTGCCCTCTTTGCCTCCTTTTCAACATAGAAACACATTACACTGCATTGACTTGGCAAGAGTTTTGGACTTGTTGCAATTGCGCCTTCGCTAATTGATTCATAGTTATTGTAAGCTCGACAATAGCTTGGCCATAATCGTGCAATTCCTTGTGCAAAGGGATGACCGTGGGGTCACCTTGGGGCACATTTGCTCGACTTTGCCATGCCGAAGAGGTGTCGACCATCTCATCAAGTATATCACATGCCTCTTGATAACTAAGTTTCATGAAGTTCCCTCCGGCCAATTGGTTCACAATGCTCTGATTCGTGGTTGTCACACCTCTTTTTTACGGCGCTTTAACATACTCCGGCTAAATGGAATATATATATAAGCGTAAAAAGAGTTT
>MU718864.1:49629-72106 GCA_026770625.1 Nicotiana glauca | reverse complement strand
TAATTATGAGTTATTATGTGACTAATTAATAAAAGATGCAACATACTTCTTAAATTTGTGAAAATTATTTTATTTGATATTTTTGGAATAATTTGCTTAGGGTAAAAATCACGTGCTCACACCGAGGTTGTTTAGATTTTTCACTTAACGACTCACTTTCAGTTTTATACGGATAGATGCTTTCAAAGAATTCAGCATTATCTGATTCCATTACCGTATTAACATGAATCTCGGGATTATCAGATTTATGAATCAAAAATTGACATGCTTTACTATTTGTAGCATATCCAATTAAAACGCAATCTACTGTTTTTGGTCCAATTTTAACCCTTTTAGGTAAAGGAACCTGTACCTTTGCTAGACACCCCCACACTTTGAAATATTTCAAGTTGGGTTTTCTTCCTTTCCATTTTTCATATGGAATAGATTGCGTTTTGCTGTGGGGTACTCTGTTGAGTATTCGGTTAGCTGTAAGGATAGCTTCCCCCCACAAACTCTGCGGTAATCCGGAACTTATTAATAAAGAATTCATCATTTCTTTTAATGTCCGATTTTTCCTTTCCGCAATTCCGTTGGATTGAGGTGTGTAAGGTGCAGTAGTTTGATGGATAATTCCATATTCCGAACATATTTCTGCAAACAGAGATTCATATTCTCCACCTCAATCACTTCTAATCATTTTGATCTTTTTATTCAATTGATTTTCTAATTCATTCTTGTATTTCTTAAATGCTTCAATTGCTTCATCCTTACTATTAAGCAAATAAACATAACAATATCTAGTGCAATCGTCAATAAAAGTAATAAAATACTTTTTCCCACCTCGAGATGGTGTCGACTTCATATCGCAAATGCCAGTATGAATTAAGTCTAAAGGATTTGAATTCCTTTCAACAGACGTATAAGGATGTTTTACAAACTTAGATTCAACACATATTTGACATTTCAATTTATTACACTCGAAGTTAGGCAATACTTCTAAATTAATTAATTTTTGTAAGGTTTTATAATTGATATGTCCTAAACGAATATGCCATAAATCATTTGACTTCAATAAATAAGAAGAAGCTGAAATTTTATTCATACTGTCAACAACCATTACATTGAGTTTGAAAAGGCCCTCTGTGAGGTAGCCTTTTCCAATACACATTTCGTTCTTGCTTACAACAACTTTATCAGAAACAAATATACATTTGAATCCATTCTTTCCAAGTAAAGAAGTAGAAACTAAATTCTTCCTAATAGTAGGAACATGAAGAACGTTGTTGAGCGTTAACACCTTGCCGGTAGTCATCTTCAGGAATATCTTCCCATAACCTTCAATCTTGGCTGTTGCATTATTTCCCATGAAAATTTCTTCTTCCGGACCAGCAGTTGAGTAAGTCGCAAATGCTTCTTTGACAGCACAAACATGTCGAGTGGCTCCAGAGTCAATCCACCACTCCTTCAGATTTCCAACTAAATTTCATTCTGAAAGCATTGCGTAAAGATCATCAATCTCATTATTCTTCTCCACTATGTTGGCTTGTCCCTTCTTCCTATCCTTTTTCGGGAGACGACAATCTGGGCTTTTGTGACCGACTTTTCCACAATTGTAGCAGCTGCCCTTGAATTTCTTTTTGTTCTTCTCCTTAGTTTGTCCAGAAGACCTCTTCCTCTTTTTACTTTTTGGAGCAGTCTCTTCAACGATATTAGATCCCATGATCGTTGAATTTGCATGAGACTTCTTCTCGGCTGTTTTGTTGTCTTCCTCTATCTTTAGACGTATCACAAGATCTTCCAACTTCATTTCTTTGCGTTTGTGCTTCAGATAGTTCTTAAAATCTCTCCACGAAGGAGGCAATTTTTCAATCATTGCAGCTACTTGAAATGCTTCATTCATGACCATACCTTCATCAATAAGGCCGTGAAAAATAAGTTGAAGCTCCTGAACTTGGGTTCCCACAATTTTGTTGTCTATCATTTTACAGTCTAAAAACTTGGCAACCACGAACTTCTTCAAGCATGCATCTTCTGTCTTGTACTTCTTCTCAAGTGCATCCCATAATTCTTTCAAAGTATTCATTGTACTGTACACATTGTACAAGTCGTCTTCTAAAGCACTTAAGATATAGCCTTTGCAAAGAAAATCTGCTTGCTTCCACGCCTCAACAACCATGAACTTTTCATTATTCGACATGTCCGCAGCAGGCACTGGAGGCTCTTCACTAGTGAATTTCTGCATCCCAAGTATGGTAAGCCAGAAGAACACCCTTTGCTGCCACCTTTAAAGTTGGTTCCAGAAAATTTCCCCGGTTTCTCAGCCGGAGGAACAGCAGTGCGGCTTGACGAGGCTATCGTCATTGTACCAACAGTCGTAGAAGGATTTCCATTTTCATTTGCCATTTCTTACTGTCAACAATAGAAGAAATCAATTAATGGCAAAACCAAAACAGTAAATAATACTGTAATCAATAAACAGTACGTAAAAAACAACTAATGTTTTTATATACTATATACAGAAAAATGATGAAGTTTTTATGTTCTTCAAATCGTTTTCTGAATTTCAATAGCCTGATGAAGTTTTTATGTTCTTCAAATCGTTTTCTGAATTTCAATAGCCTGATGAAGTTTTTATATCTTCAAACCAGAATACTAAAATCCAAACAGAATACAAAATATAATAAATAAAATTTCCTTAAGATTGTTAATGATCTGTATTGCTGTAAGTAAATAAAACAGTAATCTTTCTGAAAAATAAAACAGAAAGTTAGTAGAAATAATTCTGAAAAATAATATTCGAACTTCAAAATAATTTTTGAAATGTTGAAGGAACAAATCGAGCCTACTGAATACACAGTGTGTCCTTAAGAAAATTATTCCCCTCAAGTACCCGAGGTTATGGAATATATCCTCCCAGGATAGAACGAGTTAACTCACTAGTGTATCGGCACCTAAAACTCTGGTGATCGGCGAACCACTCGATGGTCGTAAAACACACTGGAATATTTTGTGCAGAAGAAGAAGAATAAGATTCATAAAATTTCGTAAGTAAATATTCTGGGATTTGAAGGTCTATTTATAGCCAACTTGGTGATGTTTCTGAAGAGGTTTGCAACCTTTCAGAATTGTCATGACTGTTGGAATGGGTGTGACCCTCTGAAGAGGTTTGCAACCTTTCAGAACAGTCATAGTTGTTGGAACAGGTGTGACCCTCTGAAGAG
This sequence comes from Nicotiana glauca, assembly GCA_026770625.1. NCBI lineage: Eukaryota > Viridiplantae > Streptophyta > Magnoliopsida > Solanales > Solanaceae > Nicotiana > Nicotiana glauca. The sequence continues at coordinate 68,903 of MU718864.1, read as the reverse complement.
GTTTGCAACCTTTCAGAATAGTCATGGCTGTTGGAACAGGTGTGACACTGTAACAGCCATGGCTGTTGGAAATTTTTGCGGGAAATTTAAAAGAATTTAAATTAATCCGAGAAAGAAAAACGGGCTAGACCGGACCGGGTCGCAGGTCATCCCTCCATTTCTTTTTCCACCATTTTCCATTCACACCTCTTTTATTATTATTTATTAAATAACAAACAAACCCAACAAAATGTTCCCTAAAGATTTGGATTTTCAGTTATTTGTATAACATGGACCTAGACCTTGTTGGGTAGAAGCCAGCAAATGACCCGTTTCCTCGTCTACTTTCTTAATCTGCCCTTCTGTATAATCTATTGCAGAAGAAAACCGTTGAAAATGTTGAGGCTTAAGAGATTTTTTTAGCAACGAAAAATGTGATGAAATTGAGGAATTTGCGTTAGGGTTTGTTCCTTTTTTTAAACCCCAATGATTGGGTGTTCATATATTATCACCAAAAAAGTGGGCAGCTGCCAACACTTCAAAAAAGGCCGAGGTACATTCCACCTGGGCCTGTGTCAACTAAGAGTTTATTAGCTAACAATAAAATTCGCTTTGTCGTACCTTAGCCTTATGTTAGGCAACTGCATTCTATCTAACAGATATGGTCCTACTACACATCTAGGCAAGCTTTGTCAATCAAAATAAATACAAGGGTCAACTAAGTTAACAGCAGCCTTTGCCGAGCTATCAGCAGTCCGATTCGCTTCTCTGAAGCAATGAGACATTATACATTTAAGCTGGAACATGATCTGCCTTAAAGCATCAATTGGTTCCTTCATTTTCAAGTTAGTAGAGTGATTGTTTTTCAGCATTTCAACCACTACCATAGAATCCATTTCCAATTCATAATTTACATAGCCATGTTGCATACACCATTGAGCACCAAAGAGGGCTGATTGGGCTTCTGCCAGATTATTACTAGAGCATACAGCTGGAACTGAGTATGCCATAATCATGTCACATGTATGATCTCTAACAACCCCACCTATTCCTATGCTATCACTGTTAATCTTCACTCTGTTTTCAGGTGGTCTCAACCACTTAACAATCTTCTATGTCGGAGTTGGTTTAAGGCTTTCCACAATTTCACATAGTTTCAACCATGAATTTCCAAAGTTACAGTTTTTAAAAGTTCTTCCCATCATCATTTTGATTATCTACCAAGACTGATGTTCCATGGTTCCCTGCCACATTTTCTTCTACTCTCTGTACCTACATACGCATCTGTGCTTCCAAATTTCCCACATTATCACAATTGGTGTAATGTGTATGACCATTTTATGTACCCCATTCTTCGGTTTAGTATCCCACCATTTCTTTAACATGCTGTTAATTGATGTGGCCCTATCATCAATGCCCAAAGGTCCACCAAACTTCCTCCACATTATGTTAGCTGCTTCTCCAATAAAAAATACATGTTGAAGAGTTTCCCTCTTTGGAACATTGCAACAAACACACTTAGATACAACATTGCTTCCAAGCACTCCCATAGTGTCATCAAAGGGCAGCTTACTTTGTATCAATCTCCAAGTCAAGAATGATTATTTAAAAGGGAGCTTTGGGTGCCATACCTTATGCCTGAATGGATCCTTCTGCCTTCGGATGTTAAAAAGGGAATGAGTCGACTTGGTTGAGAATTGCCCGTCTGCTGAAGGGTCCCAAATAGCATAGTCTTTTGCATTTGGATCTCCAATTTTTATTTTGGATATTTGGCTAATAAGTTGTTCAGGTATGATCTCTGCTAGCTTCATAACATTCCAATTGCCCTCTTGAATGTAGTCTTCCACGTTGTCTTTAGCAAACTTTGCTTAACATGGAGATTAGGTGAGCCAGTGCTCCATTTCCTGTCCAGTTATCACACCACAAATTGCTGTTAAGAGAAAGGAGATCAAGATATTATTGATCTATGATGAAAATAAAATGTAATCTGTTGCAATAAAGATTTTAGAAAGCTATATATATTGTATACGGTCAAAATCAGGTATGCACAATTTTCTGGGTTCGAGGGGTCACCTTAAGCCCGAGTTCAGGCAAGGTCGAGTTCGAGCTCGATGGACCAGGCTCGAGCTCGAAGATAGAGTGCAATGCCTAAGGATCGAAGTATAATGAGTATTGAAGCTGAGTATGCTCAACACTGAGATAATTCCGTTACGAATTTGTAACAGAATGAGCGAGATTCATGCCACGTCTCTAAGATCCTGGCGTAAATCCTGGAATAGATTTGTACGAATCTGTACTAGGCGGTTAGACAATTGTCCCAATAATATTCTTTACTGTAAATGGAAATGTACCTTATTTAGGGTTTCCCTATTATATAAAGGGGACCCCAATCATTTGTAAACATCATCTAATCATTGACAAAGAATATACTCTCTTACTTTCCTCGCTCATTGTTCATCAGAATTATCCTTTAGCTTTACTATTCTTGCTTTATTATTCCTAATCCATCTTGAGGTCACTGGGCTCAAGGTCAATACTGCCTAGTAACACTGGTTTGATTCACTCATTTCTTTCATTTATACATTATACTTCTCTTGATTGCTAAGTAGTATTGAACTAAATGACATATCTTTAAAATCACAAATTATATTTAATTGTTACTCGTATTTTTGAGGTAAACATATACACACACACACACACACACACACACACACATACCCACCCACCCAACTAGCTAACCGGCTAAGTACATTTTTATTTATTTATTAATCCATCCACTCAAGCTTTCACCTCCTGTGGTGTTGAGGGATTTGGCATGGACCCCTACCATATATATTATCCAAATACTGATAACAAAAGAGGAGGGGGGCATTAAGCCTGACCTCCATTCCAAAATACATCGCAATATGCCATATGAAATATTATTAGAATTATTGATCTAAGATCTAAAAGCAGTTGCATAAAATACATGGTAGGTAAATGACCTACTGCCACTTGAACCACACTTTGGCTAGTTTTCAAGGTGGATCATAGTTCCAAGTTGTGTGCTTCTTTGCTCTTCTTCTAAATAAAGGAAAATGTAATTTCTTTATTCTTAGAGGGCCCCTAGCTTCTTTTGAGTTCATGTACTTGAAAGAAAATACTTGAGTTTGGATGGTTGTGGAAAATTTTGCTAGTGCATCTGCGACCTCATTTCCTTATCTATAACAATGTATAATTTTAATGTTCCTCTTTCTAACCATCTTCTGAATGGCTTCGATACTTCCTTGCAATTTTTCTGGTCGCAACACCAAGATACCCAATCAATGCTGCATGAGCTTTACTAAAATTGTTAGTTTAGAATTGAGTTGGATAGCAAAAGCCATTATCATCTTCCCATTTCTATTCCTAACAATTCCCGCAGCTCCAACCTTATTTTGGTTAATTATGTAACTCCCATCAGTGCTGATTTTCAAAGAATCATCTATATCAAGTGGTTTCCAGATTATCATGTTGCTATTAATGCTTGGATTGGATTTTTCTACAATAAAACATACTTCCTTCTAGTCCCACCTTTCTTCCATTCTGCTGAATTTCTTTCCCATTACAACTTTAACCTGAGGAGGATTTGGTGGCATATTCTGCTAGTAGAAATCTATCTATATTCATACTTCACAGTGCACCTTGCTTTCCATATTTTCAATATGATGGAAGGTGGGATGAGCAGCAAAAGGTGATGAACTTCATTCTTTGGTTGTGATTTCCACCATTGCCAAAGATAGCTTATTACATTATTTCCAATAGGATTGACACCTAGAGGCCTATCCATAATGTTCCAGACCTTCTTTGCAACGTCGATACCTATAAAAACATGATCAGTAGTTTCGCCCTTAGGTTCCACATAACAAGAACATCTTGAAAACAAGTTAAAACCAAATCTTACGATGATGTTATCATCTAGATGGAGTTTCCTTTTAAGCAGTTTTCACATACTAAAAGAAACTTTAAAAGATCTCCTTAATTAAGATTTTAGAAATATTGGGAATTAAAAATAGAAACATAAGAGAAAAAACCATTGTCTAAAAGGGTTTAGATGATTTTGTCCTCAACATCAATGTCTCCGATAGAAATATCCTTGATCAGGTTAGAGTGCTTTATGATATTATATTTTCAAGACTATTGAAGTCACAATTCTTATCAAAAATAAAAGTCTTGATCTTGATATTACAAGGTTTATGAATAGGTCTCTCGTTCTGGTAGAAATAACCTTGCAAAGTTCAAGTATCCCACACAAAAAAATATTACAAGAATTAATTTTTCATCTAATATTGTGTTCAACTTTTTATCCCAAATGTTGAGAAGGTATTTCCAAGCACTAGAGTCCTTGGAGGAACTCCTCTTAGAAACAAAATTACTTCTTTGGTTATATTTATCCATCAGAAAGTGAGACCAAATAGTATTCTCGATTCTTATTCTTCACCACCTTTTAGCAGAGAATTAAGATTTATAAATGTCTGATTTACTTTGGAATCCAAGACCTCCTTCATCTTTAGGATATCGCATCTTATTCTAGGAATACCAATGATAATCTTTTTTTTCTTTTCTTTGACCCCAAAAGAAGTTTGAGAAGTGCATTTCAATCTCTTTCAATACAATCTTTGGAGGCTCAGAAGAGAAAATATATGAAGAGCCCGGGATCGGAGGATACGTTTGATGATAATGGCTTTGCCTCTGGGAGATAAGAATCTTCCTTTCCCACCTGCTATTTTGTTAATGATCTTTTTGGATATATCTACAAAGTAGCTTATCTTCTTCCTGCCAGAGTAAATAGAACAACCTAGATAGGTAAATGAAAACTTATATTGTTTGTACCCACTCAATTTTCTAATACTCCTATTAATGTGTCTGTAGTACCCCCCGTGAGTTAAGAAAAAACTTTTATCATTATTAACCTCCTGGCCTGAAGCTTGTTGGTAATTTCTGAGTTGTTTCATGATCAACTATATAGAGTGTTTATCCCCTGTATTAAATAGAACAAGATCATCAGCATACCCTAAAAGGTTAATTTGAGGACCTTTTGCTGCATAGATGATATTAGGCTATATAGAGGATATTTACACCTTAATATTACCATGCTTTATTGTTGTTTTATAGTCAAATTGATAACAAAATGCTCTAATTGGTGTTCTTTTGCTTCGCAGGGAATAATCTAAGTGAGGAAGTACTACGAAGTATTTTGGAGTCAATAATGTAAAGAAAATTCCCAATCAAGATGTACCCGAGCATAAAGAAGCAAAAATGGACTAAGTGAAATCCACCACGACCGCGGTGGAACTGTGGCAGAATCGCGGAAGACCAATTACACGAGGCAGAATGTTCAGAGTTCACCGCGGCCGCGGTGAACTGTTCACTCGCCAGAAACTTTGGGGACCAAAGTGTAATTCGGGGAAAACTTGTTCCAAACCCTTATAAGCTTTAGAAGCTCGCCCAAGACAGGGGGAAGCTTATTTTTAGACTACTTTGGAGGCAAGAACAAGTGTGAGAAGATCAACCAAACATTAGGGTTTTTCTATCTCTTTTTAATTCTTGCAATTATTCATTCTTAACAGCTTTATAGTTTTATTTTATTTTGTTATGACTAGCTAAACAATTATCTAGGGTTGATGGAACCAATTATTGGTTGAAGTTTTGACTCAACTTGTTATAATCGAGCCGGATTAATTATATGATTGTTCAACTACGTTTTTTATGCTAATTGATTGAATGGGCCCTCGATTAATCATGTCTAATTACCTCTTATTGCTTGAGAGAGAATATTAGGTTAGACTGCTGTTGAACAACACCACTTTTGGGTAATTGAAGAGATTCATTACTTGAACTTAAAAGTGGGTTTAGAGATAACGAAACTTTGGTGGGATAATTTAGAGCTGCAAATATTGTTAGCTAGAGTAGTTCGAGAGAATGCTCTAGTAAATTATTGTAATTGATCGAGAGATAATTATGATAACCCATAGCTCTCAATCCTCATAGAGTATCACGGTAAGATTATAGCGGAAGAGTCAAGACCTAAAATAGCAATTGGGAAAATCACTGCCCTAGACCTTTTTATCATTGAATTATATTTAAGTTAGCTTATTGTTATTTCCAATATTATTTGAAGTAGTTAACAAAATCCAAAATTGATTGATAAAAATCTTGCATTTAGAATTTGGTTGAGTTGATAATAGCATTGCCAAAGAATTGTACTAGATAGGTTAGTTCCCTAAGGATTCGACTCTGGATTTAAAACCGGATAATATTTGGAATGATCGATTTGTCTTTTAGAAGGCATAGTTGGGCGTGATCAAATTTTGGCGCCATTGTCGGGAACTAACGGTGTTATTTATTACAACTTAGAAGTAGTGTTAGAATTATTAGTTTAAATCAATTTTCGAAGGTGATAATCTTTTCATTGAAATTCTCACGTTTGAACTCTTGTGGAATTCAAGTGTATGCTTAGAAATTCTTCGAGGACTAAAGAACTATGAGAAGGACTCTCAAACCCCAAGAAAACGTTCAAGGCATTGAACCGTGCCAACAAGAGGATCCAACAATCACAATAACCAAACCAGCTTGAATTTGACATGGGCGACGCAGAAAACGTCAACGGAAATGTCAGGGATGCGCTAGCTGCCCCAAACGTTGGAGTAGTGACACCTTTTGAGCCAAAAGCTGCTCTTTATGATTGGGCATAGCCTACAACTAACAACCTGGCTACTGCCATAGCTGTGCCCCCAATTCAAGCGGAGACATTCCAGATCACCAACAACATGTTGCATCTTCTGCAAAATAAAGGATTGTTCTGCGGGTCACACATCGAAGACCCTCAGCAACACTTGAAAAATTTCATGTCGATTTGTGTGACCCAAAGGCAGCCGAATGTGACCCTGAAAGCTATCAAGCTGCTACTGTTCCCGTTCTCTATGACCGGGGAAGCTCAAACTTGGTTAAATTCGCTCCCTATTAATTCCATTGTCACCTGGGAAGAATTAGTCAAGCAATTCCTGAATAAGTTCTACCCGCCCAATAAGACTGCAAGGCAAATTGATGAAATATTGCAGTACAAGCAGCAACCGACTGAGACCTTGCAGGAGACGTGGGAAAGATTCAAAAGGATGCTAGTGAAGTGTCCTCACCATGGTATTCCAGACCATATGCTCGGCCAGAGGTTCTACATGGGGTTAGTTGACAATCTAAAGGCCAATGTGGATGCTTCTGTTGGAGGTGCATTTTTGAGTAAGACATTCACCGAGTGCAAAGTCCTTTTTGACAAGATGTCCTAGAATTCGGGGTGGATGACTAGAGTCACAACAATGGCACCCATAGTGCATTCAGTTCCTATTGACCCAAATAATTCATATGCAGAGAACATAGCTACACTCATGACTCAGATGAGTATATTGACAAAGAAGATTGATGAGATGGGTACAAAGCAGGTGCATATTATGGACACAACAAACAGAGGACTATGTACATCCTGTGTTAATCAGTCTTATGTGTGTTCATGGAGTGGAGAAGGTGACAATCAAGGGGTAAGAGAAGATATGAATTACGTCAACAACTTTGGAGGTCAGAGACAAGGAGGACAGCAGTGGAGACCGGTACCAAATCAGCAATACAGACCAAACATACCATAGCCTAGAGGTATGCAACCCTAAGGCCAAATGGTGCCAGTACCATACTAGAGACAGCAGGGCTATCCACAGCAAAATCAACAATAGTTGACATATCAGCCACCTCCTCATCAGCAAGATAATAAAATGGTAGAGATCAGGGGTATGCTTCAGCAACTCATCGGGACAAATGGTAAGATGTAGGAAAAGTTGGCAGTGTATGATTCAGCTATAAAGAACATTGAAACTCAGTTAGGGCAGCTATTTATGGCCTTAAACAATCGCCCCTAGGGAACATTGCCAGTGGACGCAAATATTAATCCCAAGGAGCACAACCCGAATCAGCTGATGGCAGTAAGTCTCCGAAATTGGAGAGATTTAGACAGAGAGCAGGAGATTGCAAAAGCCAGAAAAGAGAATACGCTAGCCACTCCAGCTCCATTAGAGGTAGATGAACCAGCAAAACTTATGGAAGTGGTGGTTGAACAGGTTCATGAAGACAAGGGTAAGGCTAAGGTGAGTGAACAAGCTGCAGAACAGGTGGTACCTATTGTGCCACAGAACCCCAACAGAGAGAAGCCAGCAAACAGTACACAAAGGGTGATACCTGCACCATTCCCTCATAGATTGCTAAAACAAAATAAGGAAGATCAATACAGGAAATTCATGGAGATGCTGCGTCAAATTATGTTGAATATTCCTCTGATGGATGCTTTGAGGGAGATTCCAGGCCATGCAAAGATGATGAAATATCTAATGTCAAAGAAGTTTGATTTTCAGGACCTATCCACAGTAACTCTAACTCAGACATGTAGTGCAATAGTGACACGACCCATGGCTCAAAAGATGTCCGACCCTGGTAGCTTTACTATTCCATGCACCATTGGAAGTTATGCCTTTGAAAAGGAATTATGTGACTTAGAAGCCAACATAAATTTGATGCCCCTGGCCATATACACCAAACTAGGCATTGGCAGAGCTAGACCGATTTCGATGATGCTGCAACTGGCTGACCGCAAAAGACAAACTAGGATTCTTGATGATGTGTTGGTGCAAGTGGGGAAGTTTGTGCTCCCTGCAGACTTTGTTATTCTTGATTGTCAGGTAGATGAGAAATACCTATCATTTTAGGAAGGCCATTTTTGGCCACTGGGAGAGCACTGATTGATTGTGAGACTATGGAATTAAAAATGAGGATGAACGATGAAGAAGTCATATTCAATGTTTAGAAATCCATGAGGAGACCCAGTGAATATGATAATTGCTCCTTAGTGGAGGCAGTGGATGTGATCCTGCACGAAGATGATGTGACCGTGATTGCTAAAGATCCATTAGAGGCTTTCCTGACAAATTTAAAGGAGATGGATGGTGAAGGGTTAGCTGAGTGGGTCATGGCACTTGAAGGTCAAGGATTCTGGAAAAGGGAACCTCAGTTCGAGTCCCTTGAGTTAGAAAAAAGGGCTACACCTCTAGCAAAGCCATCAGTAGAAGAACCACCCAAGTTGGAGCTGAAACCGCTCCCAGCTCACCTCAGGTACTTTTTCTTAGGCCCTGATTCTACTTTGCCTGTCATTATATCATCTAGTTTGCTAGATGTGCAGGTAGAGCATATCCTATAGGTACTACAGGAAAGTAAGATTGCCATTGGTTGGACCGTGGTAGACATAAAAGGTATTAGCCCAGCCTTCTATATGCACAAGATTCTCTTGGAAGAAGGGCACTAACCTTCCAGAGAACATCAATGAAGGCGGAACCCAAATATGAAAGAGGTGGTGAAGAAGGAAGTGATCAAATGGTTAGATGCGGGAATCATCTTCCCCATCTCTGACAGCAATGACCCTATCCAATGTGTACCGAAAAAGGGGGGAATGACGGTTGTACAAAATGAGAACAACGAGTTGATCTTGACTCGTATAGTCACGGAATGGCGGATTTGCCTGGATTACCAAAAATTGAACACAGCCACCCAAAAGGACCACTTCCCCCTGTCATTCATTGACCAAATGTTGGACAGGCTGGCCGGGAGATCACACTTCTATTTCTTGGATGGATATTCGGGGTACAATCAGATATCAGTAGCCCCTGAAGACAGAGAGAAAACATCCTTCACTTGTCCGTATGGCATCTTCGCCTTGCGGGGAATGCCTTTTAGGCTTTGTAATGCACCGGCGACATTTAAATGGTGCATGCTATCCATTTTCACAGACATGGTGGAGGACATTATGGAGGTTTTTATGGATGATTTCTCCGTGGTGGGGGATTCATTCGAGGACTATCTTCACAACTTAAGAAGAGTGCTCAAAAGATGTGTGGAGACAAACTTAGTGTTGAACTGGGAGAAGTGCCATTTTATGGTACAAGAAGGGATAGTCATGGGGCATCGAGTGTCCAGTAAGGGAATTGAGGTTGACCACGCTAAGGTTGATGTAATTGAAAAGTTGCCACCTCCTACTTCGGTCAAGGCGGTGAGAAGTTTCCTTGGGCACACTGGGTTCTACAGGCGATTCATAAAAGATTTCTCCAAAATTGCTAACCCATTATGCAAAGTCCTTGAAAAGGATCACCCCTTTGTGTTTTCTAATGATTGGAGGTTGGCATTTGAGGTGTTGAAAAAGAGATTGGTAACTGCACACATCATTGTTGCACCCAACTGGGAGCAACCATTTGAGCTCATGTGCAATGCAAGTGATTATGCTATAGGAGCAGTCTTGGGGCAGAGAAAAGATAAACTGATGCACCCGATTTACTATGCAAGCAGAACTCTTAGTGGTGCACAACTCAATTACACCGTGACGGAAAAGGAGATGTTGGCTGTCATTTTTGCATTCGATAAATTCAGGTCTTATTTGATTGGCTCAAAAGTTATTGTTTACACTGACCATGCAGCAATTAGGTACCTGGTAGAAAAGAACGAGTCAAAGCGACGCTTGATTCGCTGGGTTATTTTATTATAAGAATTCGATCTGGAGATACGTGACAGAAAAGGGACAGAGAACCAAGTGGCTGACCACCTCTCAAGGTTGGAAGGAGCTGAAAAGAAGGTAGAGGTTGAGGATATAACAAAGACATTCCCGGATGAACACTTACTAGCAATGACAATGGAGGAAGCACCATGGTATGCTGATATTGCTAATTATTTAGCAAGTGGTATTGTACCTCATGAACTCTCCTCTATTCAAAAGAAAAAGTTCTTTCGTGATTATTGGTCTTATTATTGGGATGAACCTCTATTGTTTAAAATCTGTGTAGATAAAATGATCCGGTGGTGTATCTCCAAGAAAGATCAAAATTCTGTTTTGCAGGCTTGCCATGCTTCACCATATATGGTTGGCACTTTGGAGGAATTCGGACAGTAGCTAAGGTCTTGGAGTCGGGCTTGTATTGGCCAAATCTGTTCAAGGATGCCCATACATGGGTCAAAAGCTGCGATGAATGCCAAAGGACAGGCAACATATCTTGCAGATATGAGATGCCAATGACCATAATTCAAGAGATGGAGGTTTTTGACATGTGGGGGATCAACTTCATGGGGCCATTTGTCAGCTCATATGGTAACAAGTACATATTAGTAGCAGTTGACTACGTTTCCAAGTGAGTCGAAGCAGTGGCTCTCCCGACCAATGATGCTAAAGGGGTAATAGGCTTTCTGAAGAAGAACATTTTCACACGATTTGGCACCCCAAGAGCTATACTCAGTGATGGCGGAACCCACTTCTATAATAGAGTGTTCACACAGCTGCTTGAAAAGTATGGAGTTCGTTATAAGGTGACCATCCCATATCATCCACAGTCGAGTGGGCAAGTTGAAGTGTCTAACAGGGAGATTAAAAGTGTGCTTACAAAAAACAGTGAATGCAACAAGGACTGATTGGACAAGGAAGCTGGATAATGCACTGTGGGCGTACCGCACAACCTTCAAAACTCCAATTGGTATGTCACCGTACAAATTGGTGTTTGGAAAGGCATGCCATCTGCTGGTGGAGCTTGAGCACAAAGCACTTTGGGCATTACGGCAGTTAAACTTGGACATGGAGACAGCAGGCACTAACAGAGTCACTGGGTTACATGAGCTAGAGGAATTCAAGTTCCAAGCATTCGAGAGTGCTAGATTATACAAAGAACAGATGAAGCTGATGCATGATAAGCACATCGTGGATCGAAACTTCAAATTCGAAGAGCTTGTACTGTTATACAACTCCAGATTGAGATTGTTTCCGGGTAAGTTGAAATCCTGATGGTCAGGACCTTTCAGAGTGGTGCAAATGTTCCCAAGTGGCGCTGTTGAGATTAAATCAGAGGATGGGACGAATAAGTTCACAGTGAATGGTCAGAGGTTGAAACATTATCTTGGAATGGCAAATGAGAAAGGGGACAGAGAGATAATCATGTTGGAAGAGCCCCAGTACGTGAATGGGGAGTGATGCTCCAAGCTTGCATCATGCCGCGATGTTAAATCAGGCGCTGCGTGGGAGGCAACCCACGATTGTTGTATTTCATTCATTTATGTAACCATGATTATATGAAAAAAAATTGGGCAAACTACCTCGACCGCGGTGGAACCACGACAGGATCGCGGTGAGAGGCGAGGATACTGCGTCGAGATTGTGCAGCCCACCTTGACCGCGATCGCGGTGAAAGCATAGCACACTGCCTCAGGAATTTCAACCCACCGCGACCGCAATGGGACCGCGGCAGGACCCCGATGACGCGGAAAAAATCGTCGCCCAGGTAAGTATTTCGAATTAATTTTTTTATATTTTATTTATTTTGTTTTATTTTCTTTTCAAACACCCCCACCCCCTTCTTTATTTCCCCAAAACACCCGACCCCCTTCTCTATTTCTCAATCTCTCTCTCTTTTTAAACCTTAACTCCCCAAATCCCTCCTCTCTTCTTCTTCTTCTTCTTCGCTCCTCATACTTCCTCCATCCTCGCTCCTTCTTCCATCAAGGTATGTAACTCCTCCCCCTACCTTTTCTTTTGTATTTTGTTGTAGTGGTATGCTAGCCTAATGTTTGTAATTGTGTAGTAATTTTTAGTAGATTTTTTGTTTTTTTTTCTTTGTTTTTTCTTTCGAATTTCGTTTTTGTACTTACTTTTGAAGGGGCTATGTGTATAATATGGTGGAGAGGTGTATGTTTGTGGGTGTTGAACGAAGTGTTGTGGGCTGTAATGGTGCAGTAGAATCTTTGATTTGGGGGAAGCTTTGATATATCCATATGGGCTATATGTATGAAGAAATTGTCTTGCCTACAAGGTGTTTGGGAAATTGCTCCAATGGAGTTATAAGGGCTAATGTGACATTGTTGCGGTGAAGTCTGAGTACCCACACATAGTCACACATTTCACACACTCACTGATCTCCAAATCGGCGGAAGATAGGTACAATGCAAAGGCGGCTAAGAAATTGTTACATGAGGTGCATATTGACCGAGCAGCCTTAGAGGTGGAATGCCTGAATATCTTCAATAAGTTGAGGAGGTGTCAATTGGACATCTTCTTTGAGGAACCGGAGGAGGCCAATGTTTAGATGGTAAGGGAATTCTATGCAAACTGCCCGGAACATGAGAACGGGGTTGTCACTGTACACAATACCCGGGTAAATACATCCATCGAGGCCATCCGCAGCAGGGTGCAGCCAGTGTTTAGGGGGGAATATGATGATTATCGTACTTATAGCAGATCAAGTTCCTTGTAGGAAACTCTTCTTAAAACTATCCGTGTGCCAGACAGAGAATATATATGGATAAAGCCCCGGATCACACTTAACTCCCAGTCTCTCACTTGGGAGGCTAAGTGTTGTCTCACAATTATCAATAGTCGGCTGTTGCCCTCCAGCAATACGACCGATGTCAATCAACCACGAGCGGCAGCGATCTACTATTTCATAGCCCACATGAATTTTGATGTGGCCCGGCTCCTCCATGAGGAGATGTTCATTCGCTCACCTGAGATACTCAAAGGTTTCTACTTCCCTTCTCTGGTTACTAAACTGTGCCATGCTTCTAGAGTCCCTGAAATCCTTAGAGTTGATGGGACATTGCCACTGAAAGCCCCATTCATGGCAAGAAAAATCAAAATTAGGATAGAGCCGGAGGTACGTGTTGATGAATCTGATGATGATGATGCAGAGGTAGCTGAAGTCCCACCACCTACGAGAGTTGATGAGGCAGGCACATCACAACCCCGTCGTAGTACCCGCCTAACAGCCTTGGAGCAGGAAATGGCTGGCCTCCGCACTTCTGTCACAGACTTGGGCGCCAGAGTTGACACTCTGGCCACTCAACAGGCAAAGTTGAAGAAAACGATTATGGGATAGCTTCGAGCGCTAGGACGAGCATGTCACCTTGATCCGGGCACTGTCTCTGATCAGTATTGATCTTCAGGGAAGTATCCCTTCCTTACTCTGCTCTTTATTTATTGATATGGGGACATGCCATATTTTTAAGTATGGGGTGGGGGATGGTTGTTGTTTTATGATCTTGTTGTAAATAGATTGTGTAACTTGTTGCTTTATTTTTGATTGATTGGTATGGTAGGATCATGTAATTAAATTCAATTTGGCCCAACGACGGACACCTTTCGACGGGTCTCTTGAGGGACATGAGTCGAACAAAAAAAAAAGAGAATATAAGGAATCTTCCTGATGACGGATATTTGAAACAGTTCTTGAGGGAAGTTACTCTAGAGAAAATACCAAAAAGATTTTTATTTTTTATATTTTAAGGTAGTGTAGTAACTCCCCCTTGGTTTTTCTTTGGGCCACGGTTCTTTTCCAAGGGTTTAGCTTGAACCGAGTGTAGGTAGTTCTTGTTTATTTTGTTTTTAGTTTTAGTTAGCATCGATAGGCTAAAAGCTGAAATAGAAAGAGAATCCCTTGGCGTTAGTACACCTGAACACAATCGACACTAGAGTGTAACGCTTAGTCTCAGTGGTAGACTCTTGCTAAAAGTGCCTTAAAGTTGTATGTTTGTAGCTGACTCGAACACTCAAAAGAGAATGTCTTGATAAATCAACCCGGGGTGAGTCATATGCCATATGTGTGTGAGCTGTACTGTATTCCATGCTTTACATTTGATGCCTAGAACTTGCCCTGTGTGTTTGCAAAGCGAAATATTAGCTTCATTTAGTCTTAGAAGTGATATAGGCATTTCTTTGTTAAGCCAGATATATATAACGTAAACCCACTTGAATGTAATACATCTTAGTTAACCACGTTAAGCCTATAAGCCTGTTTCTTTGGCAACCACATTACGAACCTTACCTAATTGTTCGAATAGCCTATTGTTTGAACCCTTTTACCTCCCATGAGCACTTGAATGGCCTTGACATATGCAAAAGTTAAAGTGTGGGGTGGTGGTTTGGTTTTGAGTGGAGGCAATGAAATAGAGGAAAGGTGCAGTTTTGAAAAATAAAAGAAGAAGCACCACAGAAAAAAAATTGTGAATAATATAGTAGTTGATAAGTGGTAGCTTGATACAAATGCACCTAAAGGAATGGGATGTTATGAATAAATTGTGGGGAATGTATGGTTGACATAAGAATGATATGGAATGTTAATGTGTTTTGTATTAAAAATGCTTAGGGAGGTTAGTCACCATATCCAAATATATCCTACCCATCCCTTAGCCTCCATTACAACCAAGCGAAGTCCAAATTGATCTTAGACAGGATAGGCTCGATTAGTAGAGTATTACACTAAGGGCAAGCCTATGGTGCATCTTTGTGGCATGTGAATGTTCTTTTGGAGGGTGAGAGAATTTTGTCCATCTGAGTTCCTAATTGTGTGTACTCATATTATTTGTGGAACTACTCTCTTGTGTGATGTGAGGGCATGCGATTCACAAAGGAAAGGTAAGTCTTGACTTCTGTATAGAGTAGTTGAGTAAGTGCAAATAGTGCATGGTATGAGAGATTCGACTTCTGAGGCAAAGGTTGTTCACTGCTAGGTGCAACTTTGGTAAATTGTTCAAGGTGTGAGTCGTTAAAGGAAAAGCTTAGGGAAGGAACTTTGATAGAGTGTGGTGGATTGCTAGAGGACTAGCAATGATTTAAGTGTGGGGTGTTGATATTAGGCTATATAGAGGATATTTACACCTTAATATTACCATGCTTTATTGTTGTTTTATAGGCGAATCGATAACATAATGCTCTAATTGGTGTTCTTTTGCTTCGTATGGAATAATCTAAGTGAGGAAGCACTACGGAGTGTTTTGGAGTCAATAATGTGAAGAAAACGCCCAATCAAGAAGTACCCGAGCATAAAGAAGCAAAAATGGACTAAGTGAAATCTACCGTGACCGCGGCAGAACCGCGGCAGAACTGCGACAGATCAATTACGCGAGGCAGAATGTTCGGCGTTCACCGCGGTCGCGCCGCGGCTGCGGTGAACTGTTCACTCGCCAGAAAATTTGGGGACCAAAGTGTAATTAGGGGAAAACTTGTTCCAAACCCTTATAAACTGTAGAAGCTCGCCTAAGACAGGGGGAAGCTTGTTTTTAGACTAATTTGGAGGCAAGAACAAGTGTGAGAAGATCAACCAAACATTAGAGTTTTTCTATCTCCTTTTAATTCTTGCAATTATTCATTAGGAACAACTTTGTAGTTTTATTTTATTTTGTTATGAGTAGCTAAACAATTATCTAGGGTTGATGGAACCAATTGTCGGTTGAAGTTTTGACTCAACTTGTTATAATCGAGCCGGATTAATTATATGATTGTTCAACTACGTTTTGTATGGTGATTGATTGAATGGGCCCTCGATTAATCGTGTCTAATTACCTCTTATTGCTTGAGAGAGAATGTTAGGTTAGACTATTGTTGAACAATACCACTTTTGGGTAATTGAAGAGATTCATTACTTGAACTTAAAAGTGGGTTTAGAGATAACGAAACTTTGGTGGGATAATTTAGAGCTGCATATATTGTTAGCTAGAGTAGTTCGAGAGAATGCTCTAGTAAATTATTGTAATTGATCGAGAGATAATTATGATAATCCATAGCTCTCAATCCTCATAGAGTATCACAGCGAGATTATAGCGGAAGAGTCAAGGCCTAAACTAGCAATTGGGGAAATCACTGCCCTAGACCTTTTTATCATTGAATTATCTTTAATTTAGCTTATTTTTATTTCCAATATTATTTGATGTAGTTAACAAAATCCATAATTGATTGATAAAAATCTTGCATCTAGAATTTGGTTGAGTTGATAATAGCATTGCCAAAGAGTTGTAATAGATAGGTTAGTTCCCTGAGGATTTGACTCCGAACTTAAAATCGAATAATATTTGCAATGAGCGATTTGTCTTTTAGAAGGCATAGTTGGGCGTGATCAATAGAGAATCCTATGAAGTCATCCCTTTTGTGAAGGTAATTGAGTGCCCTTGTAAGTACTTCCGCTGCTAGAATAAATAGAATATGGGATAACGGATCATCCTGTTTAGGGTCTCTAGTTGATTTAAAGAAATTGAACCTAGTTCCACTGATGATCACTGAGTACCAATTATTAGCAATCAATCCATGTGAGGAAAGTCCAAGATAATTTTTCATAAGCTTTGGACATATTCAGCCTGATGACTGCATTACCATTCCTGTTACCAGACCTGATGCCATGGATAATCTCCTAGGTGAGTAAAATATTTTCAACAATCATTCTGCCTTTAACAAAAGCATATTGATTCTCGAAGATGAGCTTTGGAAGCAGGTTATTCACCCTCACGTCCAGAATCTTTGAAATCAATTTGTTAGAGAGGCTAATTGACCTTATTTGTGAAAAATAATCTGGGGACTTCAATTTGTGAATAAATACCAGGCATGTATGAGTAAAATATTTGCTTAGCTCAGCTCCAGAGAAAAAAGCTCGCCATCTCCAACCCTAACACCAAATTTCACATTAAAATGGTGTAACATCAAATTACTCCATCCATTATACTATTTTTTTACACCAAATCTTCTCTCTCTTCTATATTATAATATTATCTTCTATTTACTTTTTATTTTTTATTTCCTTCAAACTAATACTATCTTTTTTCTTTTTTCCACATTCATTATATCTAATTCACATTCACCACTTATATAATTATTTATTACAAAATTATTTTAAAGGATAAACCAACTAAAAGTGAAATCATTGATAAAAGATAATTAAATAAATATTACATCATAGTTATATTTGTTTTTATACAATTATAATAATAATAATAAAATTAACTTATAATTTTATGTAAATATAATATATACAAAAATTAATATATCAACAAATAGGATATAAAATTAAAGTTATAAAGATCTTAATATAAAAATTAATTATATACACAATATATGATAAATTAAAAGTCCCAAAAATAAAAAGTTTGAATAAAATAATAATAAACCAAATTTGGAGTGATGAATGGTGTTGCACCAAATTTGGTGCAACACTATTCATGCTCTATAATGGTACAAAATTTAGTATTGCATTGGAGCAAAAAAACATCAAATTTAGATTTGATGCAAAAAATGGTGTAAGATATGGTCAAAGTCAATAATTTCCTTCTTAATCCCTAGTAGTCTTGTAAAAATGCACATTAAAACCATCGGGACCAACTGAGCTTCTTGGATCCATGGAAAAAATAGCATCTTTGATCTCCTACTCAGTGGGCATCTTTAGCACATAATTGTTATCCTCTTCTATAATTACATATACAATAATCTATCTATATATCTATATATAATAAAAGGAGAGGCAAAAGCACATTATGTCACGACCCAAAATCCACTAAGGGTCGTGGTGGCGCCGGACACCTCTGTCAGGCTAGCCAACTAACTTATCAATCAATTCCTCTTTTAATACTTTTGAAAATCTAAGGTTTTTCCTTCCATTTTTATAAATAAAAGTTCACTACTAGAATTCAAATTTAATAATAATAATTGGTACAAATCCGTTGTAAACCATCCCAGAAACCCGATGTCACAAGTACATGAGCGACTACTGATAAGAGAAATAAAATACAACATCCGTCCGGAATACAGTGGACGGAAAGTAAATACAGTACATTGGAAGGAACTACTCTAGCTGCGGTCGCTTCAATGATGCAGCTCACCTAGACCCAGCGTCATCCATGCTGCTACGCCCAATAAGCTGCTAGAGGTATATATACATGTGCAACAAAAATGCACAGAAGTATAGTATGAGTACGTAATCAACGTGTACTAAGTGAGTGTCCCGCCTAATCCCGAAGGGGTAGAGACGAGATGGTCAACTTCGACACACTCTAATGGTCCAATGGTTATTTATTCTCAATATACATATTGAACAGTGGATTTATTTTCTAACATGATTTTTATCCAGATAGAGGAAACAAGTAAATATGTAATTCCTTCATAGGAAATTTTTCAAGATTTCTTTTCATTATTAACAAGATGATCTCGAGCCAGAGTTAGGTATGTAACGACTTAAATAAGTCCAGGCAGCAATACAAGCATGCGCAAATCATACCGAGGCGACGGTCTGATCCAACAGAAATAAATGTGTACTTTCCGAGGGTCGACGGCGCGCCTATAGATGCATCTATTAATCTGCCAAGGCGTTCGGCCCGGTCCAAAATAAACACAAACAGATAGACAATCAGTCAAGAATTCAACATGGAGCAATTATCCAAGAAAGGCCAATTCTCTTTAATAACTT
>MU718864.1:9455-36768 GCA_026770625.1 Nicotiana glauca | reverse complement strand
GCCATAATAAAAAAATGGAAATATATAAATAAAAGAAATACCCATTCAAATTTAGGAGTAGTTTCAAGTTGGAGATATTTTAAAATAAAAAACTTTCAATTCAAATGAAAACTACAAGAAGTCAAGTGCCATTGTTAAGACAAAATTTTCAAGTGGCATTTTTTAACCTGGGAGTAGTTTCAAGTTGGAGTTTTAAAATAAAAAAATAAAAACTAAGAAACAAATTAAATTAGCTACGGTAAAAACAAAAATATTAAAAAATAAAACAAAAAAACACTACATACTCAAGTTGGGGAGTAGTTTTGGTTACTCCCTTTCTAACTATAAACCTTTGAATCTTAATTTTTAATTAATTGGTTACTCTATTTAAATTATAAATACATATTTTATAATTACCTATAATTAAAAAAAGGAAAATAAAAAAATCCATTCAAATTGGGGAGTAGTTTCAAGTTGGAGTTTTACAAATATTTTAAAATAAAATAAAATAAAATAAATTAGCTATAATAAAAAAATATTACCTTATTTAAATTTTTAATAAACTACAAAATTTAAAAACTAATCAAATAAGTATTAGAGTAGAAAGGAATGTACGAAAATAGGGGGATAGAGATAATTTCATGATATTTATATTTTAAATAAATTTAAAAATAAAAAATAAATAGATAACACTCAAGAAAATTATCAATAGTTCAAAGTACTTGCTAATTCAATAATAAAAATAAAAATGATCAAAAATTTTATTTGATTACTATATGATGTGTATCCTTTAATTATGTATAGATAGTAGATTGTGTTATATTTCTGCATAATATATTAAATAATAAAATACAACTAATATTTATTAAGTCAATATGATATATTAGATCATAATTTATAAGGTTAATATTTTGTCAAATTATCCGCGCATCGCACGGGTTCTTATACTAGTTATATAATAAAAGAAGAGGCAGAAGCACCATATGAAAATAAGTGTCTTGACCACAAAAAGCCATATGGCATAATTAAGACAAAACAAACCAACTTTCTAACTAAAAAATCTTCTCAATTTAAAATTTTAAATTAATTGGTTAATTTAGAAGTTTAAATTAGTTTCAAACTTATTATCTTGGGCATAACTAGAGTATAGATTCCACTACTTACAACTACTCATTGTGGTTTCTCCTACGAAAGCTAGTTGTTTCCACTACCAGCAGATAATCTAATCTAATAATTTTAAAAATTGAAAATGTAGTACGAAAAACATCTAAAAAGGTAGTTCCTATCTTAAAATTTTGGCCAATTATAGTAAAAAAATATATTATAAATAGAATAACCGCTTCCCCTAAATCTATATTGGAGAACAAATTATACATATCAAAGGAGGTAACCGTTACATCACTTCTAAGTTTTGGGATTGAAAAAGAAAAATTAAGTTTTTATTAAGTGGTTAAAGCTTTTGAAACAAAAATAAATATTATGCAAGCTCTAGATAACTACCAAGTTTTAAATGCGTCGCTAAAATTTTTGAATTCTTATATATGGTTGGTCTCTTATACAGTTTTTTCAACTTTTACGTGCTCCAACTTGAAAGTAGCAGTAGATAAGTTTAAATATTGGTTATGTTGAAAGATGAAATACATTCATATCCATGATAGAATCGTCCTGAATGAATCATATATGGTTGCAATTAAAATTTATGTGTACCCAAAAAAAGGGAATACGCACTAGAAGTTGTTTATTAAGGTACACGATATTTGAAAGCAGTATTATTTATTAAATATAGTTCTACATATGTGTATACTTACTTTAGTTTTTCTGCAGTGTATTGTTATTTAATATTTTACCCGTGTTGATGGAGATAAGTATTTCTCAATATGTTGAATGATCCCATTCTAAGAATTCAAGGCGCCAACAATTAAGGTACACGATATTTGGATATGTCACTTCTAAGAGGAAGATGACATTCATGTCTATCTCTCCCAAAAGAGTTGCTAGAAGTTACAAATACAACATGAAAATAAAATTTAGAAGTTGAAAAGGAAATGGTGTATGTATTTGTATGAAGTATTGTATATGTTAACTTCTTTGCTTTACATCTCTGTAAATTTGATGATGTTGATTTTTTTTTGGTTTAGTTGGGCATAAGGACAAAGCTATGTATAAGTGACAACTCGCACCAATTGGCTCGGAGTGCTAAACAAAGGCATAGACATGCTAATCTCAACAATTGCTCCGGAGATGATGGACCATTGATTAGCGAGCAGACAAGTATACATATCCTTTCTCAATATTTTTAGCACTAATATGCTGCACTAAAAGTTTGAAGTAAAAATATGATTTTTAGGCAAATTTTCATCGCGGTTCTTTTCTATACAGGTACAAATCACAATATATCACTATATATATATATATATATATATATATATATGTACCTCCCTTAAGTATAGAAGAGTAATGTTATTGTTTCTATTTCTTCAGGAGTTGACACAAGAATTTGATCACGAGGCTCGAAGGAGTTGATGTTGTTGTAATGGCTTGATTAGTTTCTTAAAAAATGATAGTCTAGAGGTATTTTATCTAGACTACCATTGAGCAACACAAAGCGTTTTTATAGTTCTTACAGATTGATGTTATACATGGTAAATTTCAGACCATAATAGAAGCTAAATATATACTTTTCAAATGAAAATAATAAATCCGTAGTTACGCAGTAATTCACTTTATTTTTTAGCTTCACTAACAATGTATTTTCATGGCAATTTGTTATATTTATTAGCTTCATTGCAGTAGGAAATTATATATAAAGTCGATCAATCGGTCATGCCAATTGATGATATGTGGGCACCAATAATATTTTTAAGGAGAATTCAAATTTTAGCGATTCAACTTCTTTCATGTTATTGCGATGTTGTGTTCGTATAAAGCCAAGATTGTTACAATTAATATCCAAGATTAAGATTAATGTAAAACTCATTATATATCTCATAGTAGAATAAGGTGTAATTATATTGAACAAGATGTGCGTTGTTGTTATTTTATCGAAATTTTTTTTGTTCGCATTGATAGATATTTGGGAGAAGCGGTTGAACAAATTTTCCGAAATACCTGTTAGGGTGATGGTAGATGTCTCAAATACTTAAAGCAAGGGATAATAAGAAACAAGGGAGAAGATCAAAGAAAAATGTTCAAGTAATAGATAATTAAGAAGATTCATTTACATGCCAAGAAATAAAAGATTCTCATACGAAAAAGAACAATTAATTAAAATCTTACATTAGAAAATAATTTAAAATACGAGAATAGATATAAAGTAGGAATATTTATACATTTAAATTTGAATTTAAAAATAATATCAAGTAAATGAATAATACTCAAAAATTTCACTTAGTATTAGTAAATATAGACAATTGGAGAATTGTGAACTATAGAATAAAGTTTTAAAAATATATATTTCAAGAGTAAGAATATATATCAATATTATATTAAAATGAGGGTAATGGATGGTAATATTAAGAATGTCGCAAGCTTATTCAACAACATACTACAATTTAGAATAATATGCAGATTGTAATGTGATAAATAAAAATAAGACCATACAATTTACTTGATAACTATATAATTCGTTTTCAAAGTATTTTAATTAAAATATTTGTTAGAAAAATTCATATAACAGACAATTGGAAAGATTTATTTATAACGATAATACCATAAATAATTTTTAAAAGTTAAGTTGTACCATCTTTATAAAATTTTATCATTTTTAATATTTTATTTTATAATACACCAATTAATTAAATAAATATGGGCCCATGATTAATCATATAATATGTATTTATTGTATGCACTATTGCTATTATATAATATTATATATATTTGTGATACATATTTTCTTATCATATAACATATACCATATGGTATGACTTTATCGTATATAATATATCAACATAATAGCAGTATATTTGTAATATAATTTAAGAGACCATAATTACTTAAATGTAACGACCCAACCAGTCGTTTTGAACTTTTGCACTTTGATCGCCAGTTCTCAGGCATAACTTGCCCCGTGTTATACATTATGACTAATGTAGATCGTTGGTTTTGGTTTTCAGGAAAATTTGAAATGAATTTGAAATAATATTTTCAGTAGAAAGCTTAGAATTTGAAAGGTTTGACCGAGAGTTGACTTATTTGTCTATGAGCTCGGATCGGAGTTTTTATGATTTGGTTAGCTTCGTTAGATGATTTGTGACTTAGGAGCGTGATCAGAAGTGCTTTTTGAAGTCCGGTGTAGAATTAGGCTTGAATTGGCGAAGTTAGTATTTTAGCGAATTCCAGTTGATAGGTGAGATTTTGATCCGAGGGTCACAATGGAATTCTGAGAGTTGCTATAGCTTTGTTAAGTGATTTGGGATGTGTGTACAGTTTTAGGTCATTCAGACGTCATTTGGTTGGGTTTTTGATCGAATGCGAGTTTCGGGAGTTTTAAAAGAACTTAGGCTTGAATCCAATGTAAATTGATGATTTTAGTGTTGTTTTATGTATTTTGATGATTGGAGCAAGTTTGAATGATGTTTTAGGATGGG
Organism: Nicotiana glauca; assembly: GCA_026770625.1. Taxonomy (NCBI): domain Eukaryota; kingdom Viridiplantae; phylum Streptophyta; class Magnoliopsida; order Solanales; family Solanaceae; genus Nicotiana; species Nicotiana glauca. The sequence goes on along the minus strand of MU718864.1, from coordinate 32,203 downwards.
TTGGCACTTTTGGTTGAGGTCCCGGGGGCCTCGGGGTCATTTCGGATAGACAACGGGATGAATTTTGGACTTGTTGTATTTCTGAGTTGTTGGTTTCCGGTATTTCTGCATTTGCGAAAAAGGGGCCGCAGATGCGGTAAGGGAGATGCAGGTGCGAGCTTCTTGAGGAATTGTTCTTCCGCAAGTGTGAGCTTGGAGCCGCATCTGCGATGCCGCAGATGCGGCGTGTGGACCGCAGAAGCGAATAAGGGCCTTGGGGTTGTTCCGCTGAAGCGGGAAAAAGTCCACAGATGCGGTGTCCGCTGAAGCGGATTTAGACCGCAAAATCGGTCCTGAGCGAAAGTGTAATTTTCGTAGAAGCGGATGGAAAACCGCATATGCGGTAACCGCATATGCGGTAACCGCATATGCGGTAAAGTAATCGCAGATGCGAAAATGTCTGATCAGCGAAGGATTTTAAAAGTTCATTTTGTTCCGCGAGCTAAGGTTTATTTTCCACCATTTTTTAGCAACCTTGAGAGCTTTTGGACGAAAATTAAAGAGAGTCTCGACTGGGATTGATTGGAGGTGAGTTCTATGATCTTAAAACACGATTATTGTGTGAAATTAACCTTGAAATTTATGGAAATTAAGCCTAAAATTGAAGAACTAGGGCTGGAGTTTTTGGTATGTCAAATTGGGATTTGATGGGTCATTTGAGCTCGGATTTGAGAGTTCTTGATATGTATGAACTCGTGAGAAGATAAGGAATCTATTAATGTAAAAAATTTTGAGATTTGAGAAGTGAGCCCACGGCTTGAGTTTTGCTAATTTTGAGATTTTTAATATTTTTCGATTGTTTTCTATTGGGTATTATTCCATTGGCATATTGTGACGTATTCGTTGTGGTTTTGATTAGATTCGACGCATGTGAAGGCCAATTTGAGGGTCAATGGCATCGCGAGCTAGGGATTTCACCGGTTCGAGGTGAGTAATGATTGTAAATAATATCCTGAGAGTTTGAAACCCTGGACTGCACATCGTAGTGCTATATTGAGGTGACTTGCACGCCGGATAGCGAGCGTGGGGTAGAGAACCGTTGGGGATTGTAACTTGGTCCGTCCCGATTGATGATTTTATCGCGTATTTGACTGGAACTTATTTGTTATTATCATGGTTTGGGCTGATTGCCATATTTTGGTCTTAATACCGACTACTTGAGTCCTCCGTGGATTTTTATCACTCTTTCCTCACTATTTGATATACTACTTTAACTCAATCCTATTGATTATAATGTTTTACAAACTCAGCCACTTTAATTGCATTTTGATACTTAAATGACATTTTCACTGTCGTTTGGGCTGAGCACTACTATTTTATTGATGCCTGAGAGGCTTATGATGTTTTCTGGACTGAGGAGGCTTTCAGGCCTTGTATGTGATATGAGGAGGCTTTCAGGCCTTGTGAGTGATGTGAGGATGCTTTCAGGCCTCGAGTGTGATGTGAGGTGGCTTTCAGGCCTCGAGTGTGATGTGAGGAGGCTTTCAGGCCTCGAGTTTGATGTGAGGAGGCTTTCAGGCCTCGAGTGTGATGTGAGAAGGCTTTCAGGCCTTATGTTGATATAGCGCTTGGGCCGTAAGGGGCCCCTCCGGAGTCTGCACACCCATAGTGAGTGCGGGTACCCATGTGATATGAGAGTGAGCCCGAGGGGCTGATATTATGCTGAGTGACTGATACTGAGCCCGATGGGCTGATACTGTTCTGAGCGATTGATATTGAGCCCAAGGGGCTGGTACTGTTTTGAGATATTGCCCTAGGGGCGAACTTTTATATGCTCATCTTGCATATTTACTTGCCTTTTTACCTATCATACTGTGGTATTTGTGCCCGAGGGGCGGATTTTCTGTGCTTATCGGCACTAACTGTTTTGAAATCATTTCGTAACTGTTGAAAAAAATCATTTTCAAAAGAGATTTAAACTGAGCCAAGATATTTCCAAATTGATTTCACAGCTTCACTATTTTCTCAAAGGATTGTACCCTGCTTCTATACAACATGATGGTTTGCTTTACGTGATTTCTTACTGCTCAGTTATTATTTACCTTTATTACTCACTGAGTTGGAGTACCCACTTTACTCCCTGCACCTCGTATGCAGATGCAGGTATCTATTCATCCGGTAGCGGGTTTGGGCCGATCAGAGGCAGAGTTACATGAGTTAAGGAGGTGGCTGCCTGCGTTCACAGCACCATGTTTTCTCTCTTTTGTTCATTATTCCGGTTTGTATATTTTAGGCCTTGTAGTGGATTTACATCTGATAGATGCTCGTGACTTATGACACCCCGATTAGGGCTGTGTTGGGTTGTATTTCCGCTAATTAATATTATTAAGTCATATTTAAGTTGTTTATTTATGTTTAACTATTTTTGAAAAGACGAGTTGGGTTAGTTGGCTGGCCTCGTTTTCACGAGAGGCGCTATCACGACCAATGCGGGGTTTGGGTCGTGACATTAAATAATTGTGGTAATTAATTAATAAAATTAAATCTTATATATAATTTTGTTATGAAAGATTCTCATATATTGAGTTAAGAAACAAGCTGATAGTTAGAATTTTACAAAACCAATTTGATCTAATGTGCTTGAATAAACTAAATCACATTTTGATATGATAACTAATTTTAAAATATTCCGCGCAACGCGCGGATATGAATACTAGTTAAAAATATAAAAAATTGCGCTTAGCCCATTACAAAGAATAATACTATGTAAATCTATCTCAGTACTATGCCTCAATCCGCAACTGGAGGTAGTATTTTGACGCCCCCCCCCCCAACCCAAAAGTTGGAGAGGGGTAAGACTCCCAACTTGGAAAAGAAACCATGATGAGCAAGCCTAAGAAAAACCTTGGTGAATACATCCACCAATTGAACAGAGCTGAACGCGTGAAGCAGATGAATAGGACCCTCAGCCAACTTGGTCCTGACGAAATTGCAATTTAACTCTATATATTTAGTACCCTCATGTAACACATTATTTTTGGCACTATGTAGCAACTTGATTGTCGCAAAACACAGGGATGGAAGAAGAGAGGGACAGTCCCAAATCAGACAAAAGTCTATGTAACCAAGTCATCTCCGTGAATGTTTCTGTCACGACCCTGAACCCAGACCCGATCGTGATGGCGTCTCTCGTGAAGACAAAACCAGCCGATACAAATCCCAAATTTAGTTAACAGATGAAAGAACTCATAACCAAGTCATTAATAATGATAAATCCCAAAATAAAGTGAAATATATCAACTGTGGAAAACAAAACACAGCCCGATATCGGGGTGTCACAAGTCATGAGCATCTACTAAGGTCTGAACACAATTAAGAATCTAAAATATACTACACACAGTCTAAGGAAGATAAGAGGGAGAAAAGCAGTGCTGCAAACGCCGGGCAACTACCTTGCTAACTCCGATGACTCTGCCACTGAGCAACCAACACCCGCTACCGGGTTCAAAATAGTACCAGAATCCGCAAGCAACGTGCAGGGAGTAATGTGAGTATGCCAATTCAGTAAGTAATAAAAGTAAATGAAAGCTAAGCAGTAAGAAAACACATAAGCCACGTCATAATGCTACAGCAAACGCAGTACATTTTCAAAATAGATCATTTACTTTGTAAATCATGCTCAATTTCAGCAAAAACCTTTTTGAAACAACTTTTCATAGTTTCAAAACGAGTGATAAAAATAGTGAGTAAAACTAATAGAAACGTAAACAGCCCCTCTGGCTAAACATGTACCATAAACTGCTCCTCGGGCATAATATCAATAGAACCAGCCCCTCGGGCTACCTCACAATCACTCGCAATCTGCTCCTCGGGCATAACAAGAATCAAGAACCGTCCCTCGGGCAACATAGATCAAGAACAGCCCCTCGGGCTTCAGTATGAAACAACAACAGCCCCTCGGGTTTCAACACATCACACAAATTGGGTACCCGCGCTCACTGGAGGTGTACAGACTCCGAGAGGGGCCCCTTACGGCCCAAGCTCAATATCAAGCCATCTCGTGGTATAATCAATCTGGCTCTCGGCCCCATATCAATAACAAGCCACCTCGTGGCATAATAAACCTTTCCCTCGGCCTCTCACATATCACAATCGGTACCACATGTTGCGGCGCATAACCCAATCACATAGTATCCTCACAACACGGGCCCTCAACCTCACTCAGTCAGATCTCACTTAAGCCCCTCGGCCTAACAGTAAAGCAAGTACTCGGCTCAAAATCATTTATGAAATAAAAAGGAGTGAATAAAATCGAGTTATGAAAACAGTAAGAACATAACATGACTGAGTATAAACATTAAATCAATACAGTGAGGTAAAAACAGTAGTAAAAGCCCCTAAGGGTCCAAACAATAGGCACAAGGCCCAGACACGGCATTTAGCCCCAAACACAATAATATTTTCCAAAATATAACAATATCAAATGTTTTTCAAGTAAAATACACGACTTAATAGTCGTACGGGATGGAACAAGTCACAATCCCCAACAGTGCACGACCCACGCTCGTTATCTAGCGTCTGTGTCACCTCAAGGTAGCACAACGATGTGAAATCCTAGGTTTCATACCCTCAGAACAGCATTTACAATCATTACTTACCTCAATTCAGTCCAAACTCTAGCTCGCGATGCCTTTGACTCTCGAATTGGCCTCCGGATGCTCCAAATCTAGCCAAAAACAGTTTCATTCCATCAATATATGCTAAGGGAACAAAGCCCACTCAAAAACAATCAAAAACAATGCGAATCCAGAAATTAACCGAACCCGACCCCCGGGCCCATGCCTCGGAATTTGATAAAATTTACATCATTAGACTCCGTATCTCCCTATGTGTTCATACATATCAAAAGTTCCAAAATCCGACCACAAATGGCCCCTCAAATCTTCAAGTCTAGGTCTCCAATACTAAGCCCTAGTTTCCTCAATTTTAACCGTTAATTTTCACTAATACCATGATTAACCAATGGAAAAATGATCATAAACTCAAGTAATAAATCTTAGGGCACTTACCTAACTGATTCACCTCAATTTTCCCTTGAATTCACTGCCCTAGCTCGCTTCCCGTCTTAAAAAATTGAGTACTCAGCCAAAAAATCGTGAAGGAAACATTATATACTTTTGGCCCAGGGATTCCGCATCTGCGCCCCTTTCACCGCTTCTTCGGTCTAGACCACCGCATCTGCGGTCCTCACTTAAGTCCACAACTCTCGCATCTGCAATACATAACCCGCACCTGTGCCATCGCAGGTGTGGTTCCTTAACCATTTCTGTGGATTCCTACCTCCCTTACCTTCTTCCGCTTCTGCGACTCCTAAACTCGCTTCTGCGAGACCGCACCTGCGGTCCCTTAGCCGCAGGTGCGGTTATGATAGCAATGGAACATCTTCAGCCATCAAACCGACTTTCAAACTTTCCGTCAACCATCCAAAAACACTCCGAGGCCCCCGGGACCTCAACCAAAAGTACAAACACATCATATACCACCATCCAAACTTATTCCAATCTTCAAAACACTTCAAACAACATCGAATCAACCAAATCACATCGAATTCAAGCCTAAGGTTCTAAAATCTTCCGAATTCTGCTTTTGATCAAAAAGTATACCAAACCACGTCTGAATGACCTGAAATTTTGCACGCACATCCCAAATGACACAACAGAGCTACTGCAACTTCTGGAATTCCATTTCGACCCCTATATCAAAATACCACCTATCAACCGGAAAACGCCAAAATTTCACTTCCACCAATTCAAGCCTAAATCTACCACGGACCTCCAAAACACATTCTGATCACGCTCCTAAGTCCTAAATCACCTAACAGAGCTAACCAAATTATAAAAATCCAAATCCGAATTCAAATACTAAAAAGTCAAGACTGAGTCAAACCTTCCAAATTTAAAGCTTTAAGCTGAGAATCATCCTTCCATATCTATTCCGATTAACCTGAAAATCAAAACCGACGGTTTACATAAGTCACAATACATAATACGGGACTATTCATGTTCGTGAACTGGCGAGCAAAATACAAAAGCTCAAAATGACTGATTGGGTCGTTACATCCTCCCCCACTTAAACATACGTTCATCCTCGAACGTGCCTAGAGTTGTTTCAAAAACCATCAAATCTCTGTGTAACCTTACCTTGCACATAACCGGGGGTGATTCCATGCCACCCTATCTCGTATAAGTCCGATAACTCAATGTAACTGAAATTTCACAATCCAACCTAGCCCATAAACCTTAAAACCACATTTCCACTTCTGAATTCATCCACAAGACCAGAATCTCACATCTATACTCAGAATATGCCCGAGCAAGCTATAATAAACCATACCTGCAACCTCAGATGCAATTACATGACATACCACATAACTCAAACACTCGTAGCACTAACTTCTAATCACAGCTGTTGCTCAAAACATCCAAATTTCGATTATAAGCCTCTTATCAAATAAAGCCTCATTCCAACACTTCCGTATACTGCCAAGGATAAAAGAAAAACGTAGAAAGCCATAACCATTACTCAGATCAACCATTCGTAAAGCCACCTCTCCCTTGGCAAGGACCATAGCAAATTTCTAAGCCGAACAACGATATTATCCTTCTAGCATGCTGAAACCGAATCTGATAGTATTCATTCTAGATCTCAGTGACCTCATCTCATCCAACACGGCTACTCTAGTGACATGACACATCGAAACAATCTAGATCCACAACACGTGTAATCCGTGCACCATTAAGCAATAATCTGAACGTACTCAAATCATGAAAATGACTCAAATGAAAGAGTTGTACTACCAGCTCACCAATACCACCACACCAAATGCTGAGAACCCATCACATCACACCTCGTAGAAATAGAACACACGAATCTAGCCCGAAGGATCATACCTCCACATAACTTCGCTGAAATGCATGACCCAATCCAAACATTGGTCCACATGGAACACCTCACGTCACCATGCCCAAAATCACCAACCAAGCGTAATTTGATGCCTAGCACCCAAAAGTGAATCAGCATAACCATGAAAAAGCAAATGACACAATGCCACACCAGTCCGAAAGAAAATATCCAATGTGCAACAAATCATGCAACACCCAAATACCCGTCTCATTCAAATCCCGCTAATAAGCCCAAATGAAATCGCACCATATCTGCATAGAACCACCAAATCTCAACTCCTTATAACACAGGAGAGCAACTCATAGATCACAAATAAGCTCCACAACAATCGAATGGCACATCTCTCAATAATAGCAGTTCAGAGTAAACAAATCTGACCATGTGCAGAACACACATCCATGTTGGACCTACCAATGAACCCCAAATCAACCCTGGTCACCCATAATAGATAATTAACTCTTTTAAGGTTCACAATGACTGAATCATAGCACATACTACCCTCTGACCAACCTTAGCTATTTTCTCATTGTCCACAACCACAAAGTTATCTAATCACGAAAACTCTCAGTCTCCCAATCCATATAGCACACGAATCACCATAACTGATCCCAGCTACACTGCCTAAACATCTAACATACATCCGATACTCGATCATTCCACGAGGGATACTCCTATAATTCTTCTGTGCTACCAAGCCAACTTGAATATGGATAGTCGATCCAATAAGAGAGTGCCACAAAGCTAATGAAGTATCCTTAATTCAAACACATTGCCCTTTTTCTAAAGTGTATACCCTTATCAAGACACACCACTTAGTAATATCATTTACCTAGTCATCTGAAACTGTCGTGTTGTCTAAGAATTTATGACCTTCCTTTCAGAACTGAACTGCGACCTTACACATGCCAATCTCAACCCTACACAACATACCCCATATATCATGCCATCCTATGATAAATATGAAAACTTCATAATCCCTTCCGAGCCACAATCAAATATATACTCAACTAGTCAAGAACTTTCCATTTGATCCCATCTAGGAGAAAATCACTATACATCCCATTCTCCTCATGCCAGCAAAAATTATACTAACCATGGTAGAAATTATCAAGAACCATACGAATCCCCTTTTGCACAAAACTGAACGATCAGGATTGACTCCTTCTAACTCAACCAAGCTACACAAGCCATCAAAAACCTAAGAGTATTGCCATGAAACACCTGTGGAAACCCACCGCTTCATAAGCAACCAAGAACCGATCATATCCATTACCATGTCGATCCAGCCTACTACCAAGTTATCCAATCTATCCAATCTATCTGAGTTCCCTTCTGATTTCCTTTCGATTTACCTTCAACTTGATACTCCTTCTTGCTATAAAACCATAATTCCCCAACCCAGACTCACCATATGAGACCCAAGCATAAAACCACACCATCTAAGGCTCATAAGCCGCTGGATACTCTCCTAAATTTTTCCCAATCGCACCACATTCAAAACACCTACCCTGAAGGGACTTCCTGCAAATTCGAAGTCATTGCTTTCCTAATACTGATATATAGAATCCCATAGTTGGTATAGAAATGACACAAGTCTTGACACACTCCAATGCAAACCTCAGTTCTAGCCAAATTATATACTTGAAAATCTCCAATTATTACATATAAAATCTTGAACCCATTAGAACCATTTTCAAGAGTCATCCACTCTACTCAATCCGCAATTAGACCGATCAAACGGACCGGACAATTTGTGCTCCATTAGGACTCCAACACTGCAAAACGTAACCTCACCTTAATGCAACCAAGCAACTTCATGATCTATGCACCGCACATCCTTTACCAATAACAACTCAAGTCATTCCACGATTCTCATACACCCATAATGCACAGCATAACCTTTATTAAAATTTCCTTTACTCGAGCCATCCTCGGTTTCAACCTCCATAAACCATAACTGATTCACCCGAAAGCCTCATACTTAAACCAACATAGCACATAACCGTGCAAGCAGATAATCAATAGCAAACTCCCCCACTTGGCTCGAAGCCATAGATCGAAACACAAAATAACTTATAATGCATACATTCTATTACTGCCGTAATACCATAGTGAGATTAAACTCAATCCTTCATAAGCTCGTACAACACATACCATCTAGTACCTCAAATCTTCTGCAAATCTCGCATTTGCCCTCGTAGCAGTCAAGCCCACTCTCTTAAGTGACCTAAATTCAAATTGCAGCGCATACATTTCACTGGTAAAAGAGACATTCCGACAAACCACATAAGGATCACACCACATTCAGAACACTCCGCAGGATATAACCCACATGTTTTGCCTCAAACTGGCATTTCTTTATACCCTTCTACAGTCATAACCATTACGCAGTTACATACTCTTCCTGAGTCTGAACTCATAGCTCAATGTGAAATCCACTTCACTCCCACCACTAGAAAACATGATAAGATCCTCCACACACCCGTAACTCGGGGCTATACATCAAATCACAATGGAAATCAAGCACCAGATAGTTCTTTTTACCCCCCCCCCCCCCAAGCAGACCTTTCTTGTCTCATCCAATTCATATGAACACATCTCGTAGTCACCTCACACTCATCACGTACTATCTAGTCATCACTTCCTTAATAGGGACATTATCGAACATATAACTCCAGAAACCCGTGCTAACATAATCAACACCTCGGTGCTCACGCTATAGGCAAAACCCGGCCTCAAGTCTTCCAGACTAGACCAATATCATTACACAGAAATCATATCTCGCCCCTCGATCAGGGAATCACAAGCCGTCAACGCACAGCTGATACCGAGCGCTCATGTGCGCATACGAATGCGTGGAAGGAATTCAAAGAGTTACATTTCAAACTAAACCAAGGACGCACAATAAGAATTTCAAGAATATAAAGTTTTTCCTAAAGGTTCTGCAGCCTCCCGAGGATAAGTACAGATGTCTTCGTACCGATCCGTAAGACTCTATTAAACCTGGTCATGACTCGCGAGACCTATGTAACCTAGGCTCAGATACCAACTTGTCACGACCCTGAACCCAGACCCGATCGTGATGGCGCCTCTCGTGAAGACAAGGCCAACCGACACAAACCCCAAGTTTAGTTAACAGATGTAAGGACTCATAATAAAGTCATTAATAATGATAAATCCCAAAATAAAGTGAAATATATCAATTGCGGAAAACAAAACACATCCCGACATCGGGGTGTCACAAGTCACGAGCATCTACTAAGGTCTGAACACAACTAAGAATCTAAAATGTACTACACACAGTCTAAGGAAGACAAGAGGGAAAAGAGTTGTGCTGCAAATGCGGGGCAGCTACCTTGCTAACTCCGATGACTTTGCCACTTAGCAACCAACACCCGCTATCGGGTTCAAAATAGTACCTGAATCTGCACGCAAGGTGTAGGGAGTAATGTGAGTATGCCAACTCAGTAAGTAATAAAAGTAAATGAAAGTTGTGCAGTAAGAAAACACGTAAGCCACGTCATAACTCTACAACAAATGTAGTACATTTCCAAAACAGCACAGAAATCATTTACTTCGTAAATCATGCTCAATTTCAGTAAAAACCTTTTTATAACAACTTTCCATAGTTTCAAAACGAGTGATAAAAATAGTGAGTAAAAATGATAGAAACATAAACAGCCCCTCGGGCTAAACATGTACCATAAACCACCTATCGGGCATAATATCAAAAGAACCAGTCCCTCGAGCTACCTCACAATCACTCGCAATCAGCCCCTCGGGCATAACAAGAATCAAGAACCACCCCTCGGGCAACATAGATCAAGAACAGCCCCTCGGGCTTCAATATGAAACAACAACAGCCCCTCGAGCTTCAACACATCACACACACTGGGTACCCGCGCTCACTAGGGGTGTACAGACTCTGGGAGGGGCCCCTTACGGTCCAAGCGCAAAATCAAGCCATCTCGTGGCATAATCAATCTGGCTCTCGGTCCCATATCAATCACAAGCCACCTCGTGGCATAATAAATCTAGCCCTCGGCCTCTCACATATCACAATCGGTACCACATGCTGCGGCGCGCAGCCTGATCCCATAGTATCCTCACAATACAGGCCCTCAGTCTCACTCAGTCAGATCTCACTCCAGCCCCTCGGGCTAACAGTAAAGCAAGTACTCGACTCAAAATCATTTATGAAATCAAAAGGAGTGAATAAAATCGAATTATGAAAATAGTAAGAATATAACATGACTGAGTGTAAACATTAAATTAAAACAGTGAGGTAAAAACATTGGTAAAGGCCCCTAAGGGTCCAAACAATCGGCACAAGGCCCAGACACGACATTTATCCCCAAAACACAATAATATTTTCCAAAATATAACAATATCAAATGGTTTTTAAGTAAAATACGCGACTTAATAGTCGTACGGGATGGACCAAGTCATAATCCCCAACGGTGCATGACCCACGCTCGTCATCTAGCGTGTGCGTCACCTCAAGGTAGCACAACGATGTGAAATTCGGGGTTTAATACCCTCAGAACAGTATTTACAATCATTACTTACCTCAATCCGGTCCAAACTCTAGCTCGCGATGCTTTTTCTCTCGAATCGGACTCCGGATGCTCCAAATCTAGCCAAAAACAGTTTCATGCCGCAATATATGCTAAGGAAACAAAGCCCACTCGAAAATAATCCAAAATAACGCGAATCCCGAAATTAACCGAATCCAATCCCCGGGCACACACCTTGGAATTCGATAAAATTTACATCATTAGACTCATTTTCTCCCCACAAGTTCATACATATCAAAAGTTCCAAAATCCGACCACAAAAGGCCCCTCAAATCCTCAAGTCTAGATCTCCAATACTCTTTAGTTTCCTCAATTTTTACCCTTAATTTTCTAATACCATGATAAACCAATGGAAAAATGATCATAAACTCAAGTAATGAAGCTTAGGGAACCTACTGATTCACCTCGATTTTCCTTGAATTCACTACCCTAGCTCGCTTCCCGTCTTCGAAAATGGAGTACTCAGCCAAAAATTCGCGAAGGAAATATTATATACTTCTGGCCTTGGGATTCCGCATCTGCGGCCCTTTTACCGCTTTTGGGGTCTAGACCACCGCATTTGCGGTCCTCACTTAAGTCCACAACTCTCGCATCTGCAATACACAACCCGCACTTGCGCCATCGCAGGTGCGGTTCCTTAACCGCTTCTGCGGATTCCTGCCTTCCTTGCCTTCTTCCGCTTCTGCGACTCCCAAACTCGCTTCTGCGAGACCGCACCTGTGGTCCCCTAGCCGCAGGTGCGGTTATGACAGCAATGGAACATTTTCAGCTGTCAAACCGACTTCCAAACTTTTTGTCAACCATCCGAAAATATTCCGAGGCCCCCGGAACCTCAACCAAAAGTACAAACACATCATATACCACCATCCAAACTTATACCAATCTTTAAAACACTTCAAACAATATCGAATCAACCAAATCACATCGAATTCAAGCGTAAGATTCTAAAAATTTTCGAATTCCGCTTTTGATCAAAACGTATACCAAACCACGTCCGAATGATCGGAAATTTTGCACGCACATTCCAAATGATACAACGGAGCTAGTGCAACTTCTAGAATTCCATTCCGACCCCTATATCAAAATTCCACCTATCAACCGGAAAATGCTAAAATTTCACTTCCGCCAATTCAAGCATAAATCTACCACGGACCTCCAAAATATATTCCGATCATGCTCCTAAGTCCCAAATTACCAAACGAAGCTAAATAAATTATAAAAATCCAAATCCGAATTCAAATACTAAAAAAGTCAAGACTGAGTCAAATCTTCTAAATTTAAAGCTTCAAGCTGAGAATCATCCTTCCATATCTATTCCGATTAACCTGAAAATCAAAATCGACGGTTTACATAAGTCACAATACATAATATGGGGCTAGTCATGCCCGAGAACTGGCGAGCGAAATGCAAAAGCTTAAAACGATTAGTCGGGTCGTTACAGTTTCTTCATAACTGCTATTTTGTTTTTATCTACTGTGTTATCTTGGAATCATATATTTTCTTCCTCTGAATGTTCGCTTCTTAGCTCAATTCACGATAGCATATATATATAAAAGATACACCAAATTGGAAAAGTCATGTAAAAGTACAAAAAGAATCGTATGTATGTATATATTAGGTATAAAATAAAATAAGAAAGGACAGAAAGCTGGCATGAATATCTACTACTATCAAATAAGTTGTTCATATTTACTTTGTATCTTTAGGCACTTTAGTATGCTGATTTTAACTTTCATTCACCATAAATAAGGTATAATAGATGAACTTATTTTTTATTAACCCTAACTTTTCACCATAAGCGGACAATTATTTTCTTTCTCTTCAACTATGTAACTCTAACAAAGTGTCTTATTCTCCTTCTCTCTTTTTTTTATATTCACATTCTTCCCTGTCTAATTTAAGCCCCTCTCACATGGCTTTTAACTCAAATATATCTTTAGAATATTGGTCTAACAAAAACTTTTTTCGTTTTGAAATTCCATAAAGGAGATTATTTTTTAAGAAAGAGGATGGATGGGAAGAAATATTTGTTATGCAGGCCATTGAATGCTTTAAATGGAGTGAATTTAAAAAATCACCTCGGTCATTTAGCCTCATCCTTGTTGGAGAGTTTCATAAAAATTTGAATGAGAGCAGAATATTTCTAATATTCTAGGAAGGCCAATGAATTTCTCTCCAACAACTATTAACAAGTTGTTCTCTTTGTCTACAATTGATAATAGTGCTACAATAAAAAAAATTGATAATCCAAATTTGAAATTGATTGAGAAATGTTTATGTTCTTATGATGCTGATTGGAGCTATACATCAACAGGTGATAAACTCTATTACCTGTATGTCCGGATTTATTATTGATTTCTCATGAAAAAATTATAGAAGTCAAATTTTTGATATTTTGTAAAAATATTCTCAAGAACTTTTTACTACCCTTGAGCATAATTTAGGCAAGATATTCGAGTTTAACCGTCACTATATTTTTGGTATAGTTTATGATTATAACGACCTGTACAATCATTTTGAGCTTTAATACTTTGTTCGATGATATGAGACCTTGAGTAGCTTTACATTACGCATTATGACTTGCATATGTGGTTGGTTTTGATTTTCGAAAGGTTTAGAGTTGATTTGGATAAGAAATTCTCGATTCAGAGGCTTTAAGTTGGAATAGTTGATAAAGATTTGATTTTTGAGTAAATAATCCCGAAATTGAGATTCAAAGATTTCAATAGGTTTGTATGATAATTTTGGACCTAGGCATATGTTCATATTTGAAGTTGGATGTTCCTAGAAGGTTTTGGCTCTATTTGTCAAAAGTTGGCAATTTGAAGAATTGATTCAAATTGCAGAGTTCACAAGTTTGATGGGAGTAGAATTTGATGGTATCGAGTTCAAATTGTTATTTCGAAAGTTGAAACAAGCTCATTTTGTCATTTGAAACTTGTGTGCAAGATATGGTTGGAATGTGGATTGGTTAGGCGTAAATCGAATGCTTGGTTATAAGTTGGAAGTTCTTGAAGTTAAGAGAAGGACATTGATCTTCGATTATTGGTTTTAATATTACATATGGTGTTTAGAGCCTTTGTATAAATTTGGATAATGTATTTTGACTTGTTTGCATTATTGGATGGGATCCCGAAGGACTCGGGTGTGATCTGGGGTGGTTTCAGACCATTTTGGTTGAGTTCGGAACTATTAGGTTGGTGGTGTGTTGCAGTGCTTCGTGATCTCGGAGCTAGGATCGCGATCGTGGAGACGAATTTGGCAGGCTAGAAGATGTTCTTTGTGTTCGCGATCCCAATGTTGCGTTCGAGTAGTGATTTGGAAGATGAGGCCTTGGTTCAACGCATTCGCGTACATGGAATCGCATTTAGAAGGGGATAGGAGGAGGTCAGTCAGCAGAAGATCGTGTTTACATTGTGATACACGCGTTCACAGAGTGAAGAGGCCAGTTGGCCTTCACGTTCGCCTGGACAGCGATGTGTTCGCGTAGGAGGTTCTGAGGCAGCCCTTTGGGTGCATCGCGATCGCGTGGATTAGGTTGCAATCGCATAAAGTAATATCTAGTAGTATATTTAAGTTGTCAATTTCAACACTTCCATTATTTCATATTTTGAGCGCAGACTTCGAGATGACGAGAATTTGAAGAGAAATTTCACTACTACATTCGAGGTAAATAATTTTCGGTTGGATTTAGTTTTATATCTTGATTACTCATGGATTTCAACACCTAAAATTGGAATTTTGAAAGAAAATTTGAAGATTTTGCCTACATCTTAAGAGAGTGTATTTTGAAAATTTGAGCACCGATTTGGACCCTATTTTGGAAACCAATTATATATTTGGACTCAGCAGGTTATGGGTCATCGAATTTTGGTATGTGTTTTTGGATTTCGGCACGTGGGCCCGGATTAACTTTGGTTAACTTTCGAAAATTTCTTCAAAGGTTGAAACTTTATGGATTGGGATCGCCTTCGTTGACTTCCTTGGACGATGTTTGGCTTGCATTTACACTATTGGAGAACTAGATCGAGGTCTTGACATGATTCGAGGTTGAAGGCTAGCCCGAATGAGGTAAGTATCTTGCCTAAGCTTGGTCTGAGGATAAGTTTCCTCGTTGGCTATGATATTTGTTATATGTTTAGGGTGACGTATATGTGAGGCGACGAGCGTATATGTATGCCTCGTGGTTATTCATGATCCGAATAGATCTTAGATTATTGTGCCTTGTTTTGCTATCACGCTTCTTTGATATCATGTTTTCTCCACTTGTATAACTATGTGATCTATCATTCATGCTAGAAATTATGTTTAGGCTATTTGCTTACTTGTCAAGGCATGATTAGGCTATTTTTGCTATGTTGAGATATTTTCCTTAACTGTAGTCATACTTTTCAGTCATGATATTATGTCTGTATGTTATATATTTATCTATGTGCAATTTTTATAAGTTATCTCACATATTGTTTGTATCCTTGTATGTGACACAAGTTTGAGCTGAATTGTAGTACATTAGTATATTTTATGTGGTATATTGAATAATGTTTCTGTGAGATATTGGCATATGGTACTTGAGCGGATTGATGACTGATCTTGGGCCATAGAGCTGTGTTGGTATTGATATTGAGGTGACGCATGCGACAGACACCATATTGGGCTGAGTGATATTAATTCTGAGGTGACGCGTGCGCCCGACCCCATATTGGGCTGAATGGTATTGATATTGAGGAGACGCGTGCGTCAGATCCCATGTTAGGCTGAGTGATATTGATCATTGACTTAGATCCGATCAGAACTTGGACAAGGACCCCCCTTCCCTGGAGTCAGAAAATAACTGTGGGCGCAAGTATATGGTCATATATATGTGCTTGGTGAGAGACTTGTGTTAGGCACTCGTACAGTGCTGAGTATGTATATGTATGTGCGTGTATAGGTCCATGGGCTTTGAGTCAGGCACCATGAACGTGCTTAGAGTATGATTAAAGGGTATGTTGTGCCAGTCACTATGAATGTGCTGAGATTATGTATACTTGATATTCAGATTGTGGTTCTTAGTTGATTTGGCATGTGTAACTGCCATGCAGGCATAAAGCTATATTATCCTTCATTCTAATTGGTATTTTATAACTCTACTTGATGTTTAGAACTTGATATCACAGTTTTTATCTTGTTAAATACTTGTCTAAGTAAATTTATGGAAGTTAATGCCTTGACTGTTATATCTGAAAAGCATATCTAATTCTCCTTCTATTGTGTTAACATAAGCATGCTATTATTTGAATTATTTTCTTTTATATGCTATTATTCTGCTATTATTATTATTGTTAGATGTGGAAAGTAAGCATCAAAACTTGTTAAGCTCGTGACTACTTTCAGGCCGAGGTTAAGCTTGCTACTTATTGAGTATATGTGATCGATTGTATTCATACTCATACTATATTCTACATTTTATGTACAGATCTAGGTATTGCTGATCGTGATAGTTGCCTGAGAGCCAGATTCAGATTTGTAAGATATCTCGGGGTAGTACTGATGTTCCGTTTGCAGACATTGGAGTCATTTTCCTTATTTTATGTTAATACTGTTTATTTTTTCGGACAATATTGTATTTGATTCAGACCATGTATTTACTTATTCCATAGAGCTCATGTACTTGGTGACACTAAGATCGTGTGATGGTTTCAGTTGTATTGTCGTCAATCGATTTTAGTTATTTATGATTGTTCCGCTGTTGAGACTACTTCTTACGATTGGTGAAGTTTATTTTTGCACGTTTGTTTATGGCTTCCCTAGAAAGCGTTGCTAAGCACGGTCACGGCTCCGATGGATATCTGGACCGTGATAATGATATCGCCCCAGAGAGATTGAATAATCTATGCCACAGACTTGTGATATTTTGACTACTATTTGAGAGAATCAAATTGATACGATGTGCATTTGGAATTATAAATTAAATCCAATTAATTTCAAAAGATTTTTTTTTAGAATCTACCACAATGGCGTGTGGGGTAAGGCCGGACCCCTATCTGTATATATCACAAAAGAAGAGTACATGAAGGAGAACATAAACCTTAGCCTCTAATACACAATGATTAAAGGTAAAAACCAATCGCTAAATGTATCAATGATGAGGAGGACTCCTCCTTTACAGTTTGAGCTTTATGAATTCTTCAAAAAGTAGCTATGAACTGTACAATCATTAATTTATAATCAACCATGATAAAAAGTAAAATTTTGCTTTTGAGCTTTAATATGAAAGATAGCTAATCCTTTGATTTCATTCTTCACAAAGTTTTTAACTCTTGTGGGTAGTGTTAAATCATGTGTTTAAAAGAACCATGCTTTGTATATTCCCCATGTTAGCTATTGTGAACAAATTCAGACACCCTGAGCTTCTTTGGTCTATATGCATTAGGTAGAGGCTGAGATAAAGATCCAAACCTACCCAATTATCTCACCAAAAGGATAGACCACCATTGTATACATTCTAAATAATATGACTCTCAATATCCTTTCTAACATCAAGCATTCTCTTCCATGTGTGAGATTGCCCTGCATCCCACTTTTTGCACACTTGATGAGCCCTTGGACAATACTTGACCTCCATAAATTGCCTAAAAATGAATTCTTAGTTCTAAAGTTTCACATACTTGAACCAAGAGCTCTACTTATATCTTCAACAGACATGAACCCAATAGCTCCTTCTACAGCGAGATAACACATATTTTTCCAAGAGATCCAATGGCACTTTCTTTTGCCTTATAGTTCACTCGAGTAAAAATTAGAAATACTTTTTTCTATTTGTGAGCTGGTTGTTTTTGGCAACTACACTACCGAAAGAATATGAAGAGGCATGGACTGCAATACTGATTTGATCAAGACTGCTCTCCCACCATAGGAAAGCATCATGTCCTACCACCCTTGGAGTCTTGAAGAGATTTTGGCTACTAGATCCCCAAATTAAATCACTTTCTTCCTTCCAATATATATAGGACAACCAGGATAGGAAAAAGGGAATTTGGAGTGGGTGAATCCTGTGAGAGAGGGATGAGTATTGGGAGCAATAAGGAAACGAGAATTAATTTTGTTGATTATTGCCCAGAGCATTTTTCCTATGTTGAGAGTTTCCCCATCTTAATTAGCAATGAGAGACAAAGGATCACCAGATGAGAAGAGAATAGTATCATCTGCATAGCTGAGATGAGTGATATTTGGACTTCTTCTATCTAGTGCATAAGGGATAAACCTTTCATTCATCAGCTATTCCATGAGAATTGTCAATAATTCTGCTCCAATGATAACGAGAGATAGAGAGAGTGGATCCCCTTGTTTTATTCCTCTTCCTGACTTGAAGAAGCCATACTTGCCTCCATTAATATTAATTAAATACTAATTATTTGACAATATCCTCCAGATCATGTCTACCCAATTATCTAAAAATCCAAATCGTCTTAGCACTTGACAAAGATAATCCCTGTCCACCCTATCAAATATTTTTTTCATATCCAACTTCATAATTACATTTCCATTAGAGTTGGGCTTCTTGACGTTGTGCACTAGCTCCTGAGTATACATAATATTGTCTGTAATAGACATGTTTTTCAAAAAAACCTGCTTGATTGGTAGATACCGCCTTGTGTATCACAGTTGCAAGCCTGATGTTCAGCAACTTAGAAATAATCTTGCTGCTGAAGTTACTGAGACTAATAGGTCTTTCTATAAACTTCTAGGGACTAGTGACTTTTTGCAAAAGAATCAAATATGTGTGAGTGAATGATTTAGGAAATCGTGTACTTGTAAAGAAATTACAAGCCATGTTATATGAATCATCTAAGATGACATCCCAACATTGTTGGTAGAATGCTCCAGAAATTACATCTGGCCTAGGTGTGCTATCTGGGAATAAGGAAAAAATAACTTCTTTGACTTCTTGCATTGATGGAATTTCAGTTAACTTCTCATTATCTTCTTCTGATATAACCTTAGGCAAGCAATGTAAAATGCTAAAGTCCTCTGAGTTGTTTCTTTTGTGAATTGTGCTTCAAAATACTTGACGGCCTCGGTAACAATTGCATCACTATCCTCGATCCATGAATTGTCTTTCCCTGGTCTTTTTGAGACAAAGTCTCATTCTTTTAGAGCTCATTATTGAATGAAAAAATCTGGAAATTGGCATCCCCTTCCTTGAGCCACTGCATCCCTGATTTTTGTCTCCAATATGCCTTCTCATTCTTATTCATAATCAACTATGCATTTGCTTCGTTATATGCCGTTCTATTCTCATCAGAGTTGTCATTTAAATATGTCTCTTCTAACTCAACTATCTTATTCTCTATATTTGTGTAATAAAAACTATTCCCAATGCAATTTTTGGACCACTATGAAAGCTTTCTACATGTGTTCTTGAGTTTAAGATGAATTCCACAAATTGTTACCTGATGTTCTGTATCATGTAGAATGGTACAACAATATTGGTGATCCCAGAATAGCCAAATTTTGTTGTTACAAATAGATTAAGAAGAATAATACCCTAACCATCTACTAAATTTGTCTATTTTGGATCTTTTGCAAAAAGGTTCTACCAAAGCCATAAAAGCTAGCTCACGCCTTCTTTTAAGAAGCTAAGTCTATCAAAGGCACCATGGGACCTGATGCCCCTCACATTCCAAAAATGGACTTAATCATTAAAATTAATTTGAGGGAGATGATTTGGCCTGTGACCGAGTCACAAGTTGTTGAGCTCTTGATATACCCCCTTTGCTTCCTTTCGTGACCGTACCGACTATAGAAGATTTAAAGCCTCTAGGTGATAAGTTCATATGTGCAGTTATCTCCCAAAAATCCATATTAACATCCAAATTAGATGGTGCAGTGTTGCAAACTCGAATAATATATTGTAACGATTCGATTGGTCGTTTTGAGCGGTAGCGCATTGTTCGACGGTTTGAGGCCATGAGTAGCTTCACTTCAGGTAATATGACTTGTACGCGTGGTCGGAATTGAAATCGGGAAGTTCGGAGTTAATTTTGGAAAGAAAGTATAAGACCCATATAGTCATAAGTGCCTATATATAATGGTTGGAGATAAAAGGATGAAAACTCTATGCCTAGAAGTGACTTGTAAAATATTCAAGGACGAATGTTCTTAAGTGGGGGAGAATGTAGCACCCAGAAAAATTTCGAAGTATTTAAGCGCTATTAAAAAAGTTGATGGGTGCTAATTATATTATTCTGTATACAGACGGGTACTATTAATATGATGGATATTAATTTGATATGATAATAAGTGTACGAGTGATAATATAAGTGATGTGGGATCCAAGGAGAGCCCTAAGTCTAAGTCAAGTTGGAAATTACATGATAGACTAAAGTTCCAAATGAGTACACATAAAACCTAACTTTGGACGAGCATACCTATATATATATATATATATATAATATATATATATATATATGTATATATATATATATATGTATATATATATATAGTGGACAACCTACCAAATGAAAGATCTTCGAGTCTAGTTTCCAACGCTTCAAACCGTTTGTCATTTGGATATTTCTACAAGGAGTTATGGACGTTTTAGTAAAAGGTGTCCAGTAGGGGAAAACTTGTAATACAAGGTACAACCTGCACAGTGCAAGGTACAACTTGCTGAAGCACATGTGCTTATATAAGGCAGTCACAGGCAGCAACCATTTTTGGGGATTTTCTTGAGCTAGGGATTGGTTCTTTCATGGTGAATTCGACTTTGGAGACTAGTTAAGAATACAAGGTGAGTTTTTTATGGATATTTTAAGTTAATAACATCCTATTAACACTAGTATTAACATCATTCAACCTTTGAAATCACTAGAAATCTTTTAAGTTGTTCAAGAACACCAAATTTTTCAAACATTGGATTTTTAAGGAAAAGTTTCAAGAAGGTAATACTAATGCTTCAAGCTCATTTCTTATGAGTCGCTGAGAGTAATTCTAATATTTGTTTCAAGCTGTTATGGTTGAATAATTGATTTCATAAACCCCAGTTCATGCCATGAATAGGGTTCATGAGGAAATGAGGGAAAGATAAATAGTGTTCTTAGAAATGAAATTAAAGGATGCAATGAATCTATAGAATTATTTTCTAGCTTACCTGGAAGTGTCCAACTAAGTAATTACATAATTGAATGTTTTGGAAGTGTTGGTTAAGGAAGACGATGAATAATAATTTGGCGGTGTTGGAGAATTAGTGTAGTATCATTGATGACTTCAAAGGGAAATTAATTAATAAGAGTGGAGTTGAATGTGCTAGTAAGTGAACCTATTAGAGGATTTGAGTTGGAGGCTTGTGGCCAACTTGTGAGCCATAAATGGATATTGATAAATATTTTGGAGTGATATTTTGATTGTAATTGGGATTATAATAGTAGATATCAATTTCTTGGTGGCGTATGAGCATTTTACTCAATGTTATGATGTCGAAGGAGGATTAAAAGCTTGTGAATATTAATAAAGCGAAAGTGAGTTTTGGAGCGTTGCGCATCGGTCGAGTTGTTTGAAAGGCTTGGGAGTCAGCTATGGAATTTCGGAGCGAGGTAAGTCTCATGTCTAACCCTGTGAGGGGAAAATTACCCCAAGGTGTTATAATTGAAGTGTGCTACTTGTTGTAGGGGTTACGTACGCGCGAGGTGACGAGAGTCCGTACGTAGCTATATGCATGTTATTGTCCGGGTAGACCTAGGCTCACATCATGCTATAGCTGTACTATCTGGGCAGTCTCTTACCTATTAAATTCATCTATTTGACATTACTACTTGAGACTAGACTTGCTAATGTAAAGACTTCACGATTTCATGATTAGTCACGAAATAATTGTACTCCTCTTGCGAAATCATTTTCGCGATATATATAAGTTTTATTGAAGAGGTTGCGTTAAAAAAATTATTACTCACACGTTTATTCGTGAGTAGGGTCAAGGACCCGTTAAAGCTTCTTATTCTAATGGGATCGGGTCGTCTGCCTCGGCAGAATTTGTGTACCACACTCTCATGGGAGCGGGTCGTTCGCCTAGGTAGTTTAATAGATGCATCTATGGTTTGTATCGTTCGACTCTCGGTAGTGCACAATTTTAAATATTTATGTTGGATCGGGTCGTACGCCTCGGCATTTCTATAAAATATCCTCGTATAAATCGTGCATAATATTTGACAAGAAGCCAGTGTATCGGTGAGCCGTCTTCTTGATTTGAAC
>MU718863.1:15726-30043 GCA_026770625.1 Nicotiana glauca | reverse complement strand
TTTCCTCGATTCGGGATTCAACCGGTGACTTGGGACACCATAAATCTCCCAAGTGGCGACTCTGAATTAAATAAATAAATCCCGTTTCGATTGTCCTTTAATTGGAAAAACTCCCTTGCGCCCCCTCGCGGGTAGCGTAAAAAGGAGGTGTGATACCAACCCGATAAGATATTGGTTATCGGTTATTGGTTTATCGGTTATTGATCATTATCGGTTCAGTTATTGGTTTACCCGATAAGGTAAAACTAAAATTAAAAGAGATGAACGCTTGTCACGACCCCAAATCCCGGTCGCGATGGCGCCCAACACAACTGCTTGGCAAGCCCGACCATTTACTCACTCAACCCGAGCATGAAGCTCAATACCAAGAATTTGAATATCAATTAAATAAAAATCATAAATAATAGCCTCCCAAAGATCTGGGTGTCATGAGTCTATAGCATCTAACAATATAGAGTAATAAAACTCCATACTACAAATGATCAAAACTGCGGAAAATAATAAAGAAATAAGAAAGGAGTCGGGTCCTGCGGACGTCAGGCAGCTGCCTCGACAACTCCAATAAAACTCTGATACAACAACGAGCTCAGCTATGCTCCCAAAATACCTGAATCTGCACACATGGTGCAGGGAGTAAAGTGAGTACTTCCAACTCAGCGGTAATAAAAGTAAATAATGCTGAGAAGAAGGAAATCACGCAAGAGCACTACCTCATGCTATAAAATACAGTACAACGCATATTAGACAGTAGTAGTTCCATAAAAGTCCTTTATAAAACATCTGGCTCAGTTTAAAAACCTCTTTTGAAAACATCTCTTTCTTTCCTTTTTAACAGTTAAGCATATGACAACGACATCAAGTAGTGCAAGTATGCACACAAATCAGCCTCTCGGGCTCAGCACTCATTTAATAATTTACACCAGAGTGTCTGATCAACAAGGCAAGTAATACATGCATGCCAATAATATATATGAGTGCTAAATATTATGCCACGTAGTACAAACAACAACCAATGCATGAATGCAATGCAATGCACATGACACTGCGGCGTACAGCCCGATCCGTTTGGGCGCCCGGCGCTCACTGTGATGGGTTCAGACTCCGGAGGGGATCTTACAGCCCAAGCGCAATATAAATATCACTCCCGCTGTGGCGTGCAACCCGATCCATGCATAGTCATGAATGCACATAAGCCCCTTGGGCACTAGTCACATAACAGTTCTCAGCAAAAATGTCAGTAAAATATCAATTAAGTTTTCAAATCTTAGAAAGATGGCTGAGTTTGCAAAATAATATTTTTAAACCTTGGTTCGAGACAAAAACATACTCAGTAATACAAAAATAGTGATTTTAATCCCCGAAGGATTCAAATATTCGACACGAAGCCCAAAACATGACATTCAGTCCAAATCATGATAACTAACACCTTTAACAGGATATCAATTCAACTCAAGCAATTTAGTAGTAATTTTATTAAGCGGGACGGACCAAGTCACAATCCCCAATGGTGCTCTATCCCACGCCCGTTATCCGGCGTGCAAGTCACCTCAATATAACACTATGATGTGCAAGTTCGGGGTTTCAAACCCTCATGACATCATTTACAAATATTACATACCTCGAACCGGCAAGAATTCTAGCCCGCGACGCCTTTGCCCCTTAAACTGGCCTCCACGCGCGTCCAATCTATCCAAAATTATAAGTAATACATCATAATATGCTAATGGGACATAACCCAATCGAAAGAACTCGAAAAATACTCAAAAATACGAAATTGGCAAAACCCGAGCCCCGGGCCCACATTCCGAAAAATTACAGAATTTATATTTCCGGAATACTCGTCTCGTCACGAGTCCGTACATACCAAGAACTCCCAATTCGGACCACAAATGGCCCTTCAAATCCTAAATTTAAGATTTTTTTGCTCCAAACCCTAATTTCTTGATTTTTAGCCATAAATTCATGAATTCCATGGATGATTCTTGTATAAAAGCATGTATTTAACTCATAAAACTTACCTTCAACGATTCCCAGTCGAAACCCCTTCAAAACTCTCGACCAAAGCTCCCAAGATGCTCAAAAATGGTGGAAGGAATGAGTTGGTTCGCGGATGAAATGTCCTTAAAACATTCTGTCCAGTCCTGATTTTTACTCTATACGATCGCATCCCTTCCATTACGACCGCATAGCACAAATTCCAGCTCCAGATTCTTACTCTATGCGATCGCGTAAAGCCTGATGCGATCGCGTAGCATTCCCTAATCCTCTTATGCGAACGCATCACCATGCATGCGAACGCAGTGAACAACTGAGCTGGCCCCAAACTTCTTCTATGCGAACGCGTGACATACCATGCGATCGCATAGCTTAATCTCCCTGTTCTATGCGATCGCGGACCAGCTAATGCGATCGCAAAGGCCAAATTTCCACAAAAATTCCTGGGCCAAAATTACACTATGCGATCGCATGACACACCTTGCGATCGCATATAACAACCAATCACCACTCAAAATTCCTTCTATGCGATCGCATGACACTCTCTGCGATCGCATAGAGCAAATGTGCTCTGCAATTTTCTGCTGCATTTTTCAACACCAAAAATCTCCGTTAGCCATCCGAAATCACCCCGAGGCCCCCGGGACCTCAACCAAAAGCACCAACATGACTTAAAACATTATACAAACTTGTTCCAATTATCAAAACATATCAAACAACACTAAAACCATTAAAACACATCGGATTCAAGCCTAAATTTATCAAGTTCTTCCAAAACTCACATTCGATCCGAAACCCAACCAAACGACGTCCGAATGACCTGAAATTTTGCGGACAAGTCCAAAATCACCTAATGAATCTACTGCAACTCTCGAAATTCCATTCCGACTCCCGGATCAAAATATCACCGATTAACCGGAATTCGCCAAAATACTAACTTCGCCAAAATAGGCTAACTTCTTCACCGAACCTCCAAAATTACTTCCGATTGCGCTCCTAAGCCTTAGGTCATCACCCGAAGCTAACCGAATCATCGGAATTCAATTCCGAGCCCTCTAACTCACAAGTCAACATCCGGTTGACTTTTCCAACTTAAGTCTTCTTAAAAGAGACTACGTGTCTCATTTCTTATCAAAATCACTCCAAATAAATTCTAACGCACCCAATACCGATAATGAAACATAAAAAGGCAAGAAATGGGAAGAACGGGGTAGTAACTAACGAGACGACGGGTCGGGTCATCACATTCTCCCCAACTTAAACAAACGCTCGTCCTCGAGCGTACCAGAGTTGTTCTAGAAGTCCACCAATAGCTGAATAACTTTACCATGCATATACCCGGGGTGATCCCACGTCACCCTATCTCATATAGGTCCGACAACACAACTTAGCTGAAATTTCACAATCCATCTAGTCCATAAACCATAGAACTACATTTCACCTTCTGAAATCTTACACAAGATCAGAACCTCACATTTTTACTCAGAATAAACCCGAACCAGCTGTATAACCCATACCTGCAACCTCGGTCGCAATCATTGATATACCACATAACTCAAACACATGCAGCGATAACTTCCATTCACAACAGCTGCCCACGATAACCAAATATCGATAGAAATTCTCTTGTTAGATAAAACCTTATTACAATACCTTCATATATTGCCAATGATACATGAAACGCGTAATAAACCATAACCATTTCTCGGATCGACCATTCATGAGGCCGTTTCTTCTTGAATAATACCATAACAGATTTTCGGGCCAAACTTCGATATAAACTCTCTAATCAGCCGAGATCACATCTGTTCGCGTTCATTAATGACTCCAACGATCTCTTTTGACCAAACACACCATCCTGGCGACATGACACATCAATACGGGCCTAAGCCACAACTTACATAATACACGCACCAACAAGAAACGGTCCGAACATACTCAAATCATGGAAATGACTCAACTGAAAGAGTTGTACCTCAAACTTGCCAGTACCATTACAACACAAAGCTGAGACCCCGTCTCACATCATAGAAATAGAGTACCTGAATCTACCTCGAAATGTCATAACTCCACATAGCCTCGCTACAATACGCGATCCTATCCCAACATTGTTACACATGAAACGCCTCAAGACACTGTGATCAAAATTCGACAGCCATACACAATTTGATGTCTGAAACCAAAGCAATTCATAGATCTCCCCAGAGCACTAACAAGCTCAATAACGATAGATTCAACCTATCCATCAACAATACATATCGGGGCCAACCAAGCCATCTAAATCTGAATACGTAGCCACATCGGCTTGCTAACGAACTCAATACCAAGAAGCCTGAAGCTACTCCTTCCCCTTTTTATAACTCCTGCCAGAGCCGTACGATACGGTGCCCGGCACCAAATAAATACCGAAATTCACAATCTCATCCGGCGACATACCCGACCACAATAAATGCATCCGGAAAGTCTCTTAATACCGAAACTGAATAAATGGTAGAAAACTTCTGCGCTAACATCCGCCACGAAGGCCCGATTAAGAAAAGCAGTCCTATCTAACCGTACGCTGATCTTTGGAATACCAACCACTCTACTAGGACATAGTCCGTTGCACCTCGCCACGCAACCTGTGGCATTATCCGACATAATCCCAGCACAATAATCTAGAATAACTAACACCAAGATAACCCAATCTACAATCCAATATCACAACCAAAATCTAATATACCAAGCAAAGAAAGATCCACTCTGACCTCCCATTTCCTATGACCGCTAAACGGTGACGATACACATGATTTACATCCACTGCATAGGCTGTATCTGAGAACTCCCAGGCTTCAACTCCATATAACCCACGAATCACTATACCTGATCCCAAATTCCATCGTATGAGTATATCTCACATATCAAGTATCTATTCATTCAACGAGAGATATTCTAAAATTTCCCTGAGCCATCAACAACTCAAATATCAACAATCGATCTATCAAGATAATGCCGCAACGCTACCTAATATCAACTTAATCACATTGCCCTTTTTCCTGAAACATATACCCTCGTCAAATCACTATGATTAGCAACACCATTTCCTTGGCCATATGAGGACCATTTACCCTAATCATCTGAAGATCGATTATTTACTCACCTGCAGCTGCCCGTGCTGCTTAAGAATTTAATGACTTTCCGTTATGAACTGAACCGAAACCTTGAACATGCAACTCACAATTCTCCATAACATACTGTGTTCACCCTAACACACTAGGATACATGAGAACTTTTATCTCCCTTACGCGCCGCAGACATCGACACATTCAACTAGTCAAGAACTTTCATTGATCCCATTTAGAAGGAATTCATTACACACTCCATGCTTCGCATACCCATAAAAATATATTCATCTCCAAACCACGGTAAAACCCAACAAGAACATTTCTGCCCACTCCAGTTGTACAAGCTAAACTACCAGGACTGAATCCTTTTATCTAAACCAAGCTGAGCAAACTGCCAACACTCAAGAGCTTTGCTGCACAATACTTGTATGACTCATTACCTCGAACAGATACAGAGGATTAATCATATCCTTACCATACTGATTCTGTTTATTATCAAGCTATTCCATTTATCCAATTTCCTTCCTGTTTCATCATGAATTTGATATTCTCCCTTGTTGTAGCACTACAATGCCTCAATTTAGGCTCACCACAGGAGATTCGAACATAAGGCCACACTGTCTGAAACCCATAGGCCACTAAATACTTTCTCAAATGGCTTCCAGAATTACCGCATTCCAGAATACTTTGTTTTGAAGCACTTCCTGCAAATCTTAATTCGTTACCACTACTTTCCTGATACCGATACTTAGGATCCCGTGGTTAACACAAAATACCACAAGTCTTGATCTTTTCTAATGAAAACACTGTCTTTAGTCACATACACAACCTTAAAACACACGGTTATTACGTGTAAAATCTTAAACACATTAAACCATTCTCATGAGTCATCCACTCTTATCCAAACTGCAAATTGCCTAACTTAACGAACAGGACCACTCGTGCCTTAATAGCACCCTGAAACCACAGGATATGATCTCATTCAAATGCCAACAAACATCTTTCTCTTCAATACACTGAGCATTCTTTATCCACAACAGCTCAAGACATCCTAGTATTTTTCTCACATCTACGAAAGCACCATATAACCTTTGTCAAAATTTTGCTTCACTCGTTCCATTCTCGGCTCAATTTCTGCAACCATAACTGGTTCGCCAGTATACTTTAAGACAACACCAACATAGTACATAACTGCGCAATCAGCTAATCAATGGCAACCTCCCCAACTTAGCTCGAAGCCATATATATCACAACACATATACTCTATTGCTGTCGTAATATCATGGTAAGATTAAACTCACTCTTTCACAAGCTTGTGGAGACACGAATCATCAAAAATTTTAACCCTTCTGTAACTCTTGCATTCATTCACACAACAGTTAAGCCCACTCTTTAGGTGACAAAATTTTTACTAAGTCCCAAATTTTTCAAAAATTTCGGCAGAGTTTCCTTTGTAATTAGGCCTATCCACCTGCTAGAGAATCACCCAAACCATCCTAACAACACGGCCACAACTTGACAAAACATCACAATGTATATTAACAACATAAATGTCAATACTACATGTATTATATTATCAAAATGGATACATTGACATGTGTTGCATCTATTTGAATCATAACACATAGAAAATACCTTTCAATTACACATAATGACCATACCACTTAAGGACACCCGCAGGAGATAGCCCACCTGCTTCGCCTTAATTCGATATTTCAACATACCTTCCACCATCACACACATAACACAGTCATCTAGTCTTCCTGAGTCTGAACTCATACCGCCACACGTATTGCACTTAACCTTCCAACTAGGAGATACGAAAATATTCTTCACGCACCCATAACTTGGGGCTACACAACAGATCACAAAAGGAATCGAACACCTAACTGTTCATCTATTATCCTGCAGACTCCCTCGTCACTACCAAGATCACGTAGAGATATCTCACAGTACCAACATACTCATCACATGGACATCCAGCCGCCGTTCCGGATAATAAAGACAACACTGAATAGATAAGCTCGAATCACTTACTCGCATAATCAGCACCTCGGTGCTCAAGCCATAGGCAAAGATTCGGCCTCAAGTCCTCCAGACTGGCCCAACGTGAAACTTACAGAGATTATATCTCGCCCCTCGATCGGGGAATCACAAGCCATCAAGGCACATATAATACTGAGCGCTTGCGAGCGCATACAGACGCGTGGAAGGAATTTCAAGAGTTATCTCTCAAGCTGAATCAAGTACGCACGATAAGAATTCCAAGAAAGTGAAGTGTTTCCTAAAGGTTCTGCAGCCTCTCGAGGATAAATACAGACGTCTCCGTACCGATCCGCGAGACTCTACTAACCGACTCATGACTCATGAGGCCTAGTAACCTAGGCTCTGATACCAACTTGTCACGACCCCAAATCCTGGTCGCGATGGCGCCCAACATAATTGCTTGGCAAGCCCGACCATTTACTCACTCAACCCGAGCATGAAGCTCAATACCAAGAATTTGAATATTAATTAAATAAAAATCATAAAGAATAGCCTCCCAAAGATCTGGGTGTCATGAGTCTAGAGCATCTAACAATACAGAGTAATAAAACTCCATACTACAAATGATCAAAACTACGGAAAATAATAAAGAAATAAGAAAGGAGTCGGGTCCTGCGGACGTCAGGCAGCTACCTCGACAACTCCAATAAAACTCTGATACAGCAACGAGCTCAGCTATGCTCCCAAAATACCTGAATCTGCACACATGGTGCAGGGAGTAAAGTGAGTACTTCCAACTCAGCGGTAATAAAAGTAAATAATGCTGAGAAGAAGGAAATCATGCAAGAGCACTAGCTCATGCTATAAAATACAGTACAACGCATATTAGACAGCAGTAGTTCCATGAAATTCCTTTATAAAACATCTGGCTCAGTTTAAAAACCTCTTTTGAAAACATCTCTTTCTTTCCTTTTTAACAGTTAAGCATATGATAACGACATCAAGTAGTGCAAGTCTGCACACAAATCAGCCTCTCGGGCTCAGCACTCATTTAACAATTTACACCAGAGTGTCTGGTCAACAAGGCAAGTAATACATGCATGCCAATAATATATATGAGTGCTAAATATCATGTCATGTAGTACAAACAACAACCAATGCATGAATGCAATGCAATGCATATGACACTGCGGCGTACAGCCCGATCCGTTTGGGCGCCCGACGCTCACTGTGGGGGGTTCAGACTCCGGAGGGGCTCCTACATACCAAGAACTCCCAATTCGGACCACAAAATGGCCCTTCAAATCCTAAATTTAAGATTTTTTTGCTCCAAGCCCTAATTTCTTGATTTTTAGCCATAAATTCATGAATTCCATGGATGATTCTTGTATAAAAGCATGTATTTAACTCATAAAACTTACCTCCAACGATTCCCAGTCGAAACCCCTTCAAAACTCTCGACTAAAGCTCCCAAGATGCTCAAAAATGGTGGAAGGAATGAGTTGGTTCGCGGATGAAATGTCCTTAAAACATTCTGTCCAGTCCTGATTTTTACTCTATGCGATCGCATCCCTTCCATTGCGATCGCATAGCACAAATTCCAGCTCCAGATTCTTACTCTATGCGATCGCGTAAAGCCTGATGCGATCGCGTAGCATTCCCTGATCCTCTTATGCGAACGCATCACCATGCATGCGAACGCAGTGAACAACTGAGATGGCCCCAAACTTCTTCTATGCGAACGCGTGACATACCATGCGATCGCATAGCTT
Source organism: Nicotiana glauca (assembly GCA_026770625.1). NCBI lineage: Eukaryota > Viridiplantae > Streptophyta > Magnoliopsida > Solanales > Solanaceae > Nicotiana > Nicotiana glauca. Next base: position 21,186 of record MU718863.1, on the reverse strand, counting down.
AATCTCCCTGTTCTATGCGATCGCGGACCAGCTAATGCGATCGCAAAGGCCAAATTTCCACAAAAATTCCTGGGCCAAAATTACACTGTGCGATCGCATGACACACCTTGCGATCACATATAACAACCAATCACCACTCAAAATTTCTTCTATGCGATCGCATAGAGCAAATGTGCTCTGCAATTTTCTGCTGCATTTTTCAACACCAAAAATCCCCGTTAGCCATCCGAAATCACCCCGAGGCCCCCGGGACCTCAACCAAAAGCACCAACATGACTTAAAACATTATACGAACTTGTTCCAGTTATCAAAACACATCAAACAACTCTAAAACCATTAAAACACATCGGATTAAAGCCTAAATTTATCAATTTCTTCCAAAACTCACATTCGATCCGAAACCCAAACAAACGACGTCCGAATGACCTGAAATTTGCGGACAAGTCCAAAATCACCTAACGATGCAACTGCAACTCTCGGAATTCCATTCCGACTCCCGGATCAAAATATCACCAATCAACCGAAATTCGCCAAAATACTAACTTCGCCAAAATAGGCTAACTTCTTCACCGGAACTCCAAATTACTTCCGATTGCGCTCATAAGCCTTAAGTCATCACCTGAAGCTAACCGAATTATCGGAATTCAATTCCGAGCCCTCTAACTCACAAGTCAACCTCCGGTTGACTTTTCCAACTTAAATCTTCTTAAAAGAGACTACGTGTCTCATTTCTTATCAAAATCACTCCAAATAAATTCTAACGCACCCAATACCGATAATGAAACATAAGAAGGCAAGAAATGGGAAGAACGGGGTAGTAACTAACGAGACGACGGATCGGGTCGTCACAACGCTGAATATTAAAAGTGCTGAATATTAAAAGTGAATGCAATAGAAGACAATACTAGTATGCCACTGCTTTCAAATCCAGCTGCTAGCTTGCACAAAGACTAAAAAATTCAGCGCTACTGCTTTCCTTAAAATTCAGCTGTTGGCTTGCACAAAGACCAAAAAATTCAGCGCTACTGCTTTCTCAATTGAAATAAATCACGATGCTGTAACTTTCCATCTACCAGTCCTAAAACATTTCTCACAACTGGGCAAACTAAAATGCGGAATATCCAACAATGAAAAACATAACCCGGGCAAGCTAAAATGCGGAATATTCAAATCAATATGTTTAAATTATTTTCACCTGTTCAGATAATAAAACTCAAACACAATTACAGTTGTTTAAATCCATTGTATTTTTCTCTTTACAGTTATTTGCTTCAATATCTGTTTGCATTGGGTGGCAGCTCTTAGTATTGCAAAAATTAGTATATGCTCGCTACTTTTTGGCTTATATAAATGAAGGGCCTACCAGTCACTTGAAGGGCAAACAAAAGCTATTGAGCAAACAGAAGCAAACATCTTGAGCCAAAACTTATAGAAGACAGAACTTACACGATGAGGGAGTGAGCCGTGACTGGCGGAGAAATAGCAAGCTGATGTATGGCGGACTGGCGTACTGATGAGGTCTTGACGGGCTCAGTTGGGGAGGTGTGATCGCGTGAGTTGTGAGGCCGTGGTCTGAAGGCGAGGACTGGCATGGTCTGAAGGTGAGGACTGGCATGGTCTGAAGGTGGCGGACTGGCGGTAATCTGAAGGTTAGGACTGGCGTGAATGTGAGTGAGGAGGCGGGCGTAGGTCTGAGCGTGAGCGAAACTGAAAATGAAAGTATGAAACTGTGACGACCCCGACCCGTCGTCACGTAAGTTACTGCCCTGTTTCCCCCTTATTGTGATGCTTCATGTTTTTATATCAGTATTGGAGTCTATCGGGCAAATTTGGATTGAATCTGGTTGAAAATAAGGCACATAGCCTCGTAGAAGGAAGCTTGTTTTAGAAATAGGCTTGAATTGGCGAAGTTGGAATTTTGGCGAAATCCGGTTGATAGGTGAGATTTTGATCCGGGAGTCGGAATGGAATTCCGACAGTTGCAGTAGCTTTGTTAGGTGATTTTGGATATGTCTGCAAATTTTCAGGTCATTCGGACATTGTTTGGTCGGGTTTTTGATTGAATATTGGTTTCGAAAGTTATAGTTGAAACTTAGGCTTGAATCCGCCTTGATCTGATGATTTTTGTGTTTAAGGATGTATTTTTATGATTGAAACAAGTTTGTATGATGTTTCGGGGTATGTTGGTGTCTTTGGTTGAGGTCCCGGGGGCCTCGGGATAAATTCGGGTGGTCAAACGGACCCATTTTTGGTTTGTATTGAGATCAGATTTGCTGCTATAAAAGTTGCAGACTTTTGTTCATTGCGTTCGCGTGGTGATGGACGCGAACGCGTAGAGTAACTTGAGGGTCCAGAAATTTTTTGCATCGCGTTCGCGGCAGGAGCTTCGCGATAGCGAAGGGTAAGCTGATCAGGCACCGCGATCGCGTGAGAGAGGAACGCGTTCGCGTAAGAGGAAAGGCTAGTGCATCGCGTTCGCGGGCCGGTGGTCGCGTTCGTGTAGAGGTAATTTTGGCTAGTTGGAATTTGTTTATCGCGAACGCGGGGGTGTTGACCGCGTTCGCGTAGTGTTAAACCTGGCGGATCAGAAGGCTTTTAATTAAGATTTCAGACGCGAACCCTTCATACTTTCCTCCATTTTTGCACACCTTAAGAGCTAATTGATAGAATTTGAAGGGGATTTCATTGGAAAGTGATTGAAGGTGAGTCTCGTGATCTTAATACATCATTTTATCAAAGAATCTTCCATTAATTCTCTGAATTTGGGCATAAATTGAGGAAGTTAGGGCTTGGAATTTTGCTATGTAAAATTGGGTTTTGGTGTCTCATTTGAACTCCGATTTTGATAAATTTTATATGTACGGATTCGTGGCGAGACGAGGATACCGAAAATATGAGTTTCATAATTTTTTGAGAAGCGGGCCCGAGGCTCAGGTTTTGCTAGTTTCGAGAATTTTCATAGATTTTGATTGTTTTCTATTGGGTGTTGGTCCATTAGCCTATTTTGATATATTTATACTGATTTTGGCTAGTTTCGACGTGCGTGGAGGCTGGTTTGAGGAGAAAAGGCATCGCGGGCTAGAGTTTTTGCCGGATCGAGGTGGGTAATACTTGTAAATGATGTCCTGAGGGTTTGAAAACCCCGGACTTGCACATCATAGTGCTGTATTGAGCTGACTTGCATGCCGGATAACGGGCGTAGGGTAGAGCACCATTGGGGATTGTGACTTGGTCCGTCCCGCTTAATAAAAACACTATCTAATTGCTTGAAATTGAATTGACACCCTAATAAAGATATTAATTATCATGAACTGGACTGATTATCATGTTTTGGGGCTTTGTGCCGAATATTTGAATCCTTCAAGGATTGGTATAACTGTCTTGGCAATATTGTGCATATTTTCATCTCAGTCTAAGGTTTTAAAATGGTATTTCGCTACTCAACATTTTTATAAGATTTGAAAACTTAAACGAGGCTTTGATGACATTTTAGCTGTGAGCTGATATGATACTGTTGCCCAAGGGGTTTATATGTATTCATGACTATGCATGGATCAGGTTGCACGCCGCAGCAGGAGTGATATTGATATTGCGCTTGGGCTGTAGGAGCCCCTCCGCAGTCTGAACCCCCACAGTGAGCGCGATCGCCTTTGCATGGATCGGGCTGTATGCCACAGCGTCATATGCATTGCATTGCATACATACATTGGCTTTACTTGTACTACGTGGCATGACATTTAGCACTCATACATTACTGGCATACATGTGTTATCTGCCTCATTGACCAGATACTCTGGTGGAAATTGTTAAGGAGTGCTGAGCCCAAGGGGCTAATTTGAGTGCAAACTTGCACTATTTGAGGCTGTACCCAGGTATTGAATAGTTAATAATGAAGGAAAGAGATGTTAAAAAGAGATTTCAAAAATCTACTCATTTGTGTTAAAAAGGAATACCATAAAAGTGTACTGCAGTTTAAAAGATGATTCTGTATTTTATAGCATGAGATAGTGCCTTGTGTGGTTTTCTTTTCCTCAGTATTATTTACTTTTATTACCTCTGAGTTGGAAGTACTCACTCGACTCCCTGCACCATGTGTGCAGATTCAGGTACTTGGAAGCTTAGCTGAGGTTGGTGCTGGTCTAGAGCTCCATTTGGGATCGTCGAGGTAGTTGCCTGTCGTCCGCAGTACCCGACACTCCCCGTATTATTCTGTTGTTTTGTTTATTCTGCGTACTCTCAAATTTGTAGATTTATTTCAGTATTGTACTGATATTCTAATAGAGGCTCTTGGCTCGTGACCCCAGATCTTTGGGAAGTTACGTGGTTTTCGTGAAATTTCGGGATATTGCTATAGCTATCAGCTTATTTTGATTTTCTTCACTGTTAATGACTTAGAATAATGATTTTGAGCTCTAAGCTCGGGTTGAGAGTGTATTTGGTCGGGCTTGCCTAGCCGTTGGGTTGGGCGCCATCACGACCGGGTTTGGGGTCGTGACAAGTTGGTATCAGAGCCTAGGTTGCTAGGCCTCATGAGTCTTGAGCCGGTTAGTAGTGTCTCGCGGATCGATACAGAGACGTCTGTATTTATCCTCGGGAGGCTGCAAACCTTTTAGGAAACACTTCACATTCTTGGAATTCTTATCGTGCGTACTTGATTCAGCTTGAGATATAATTCTTGAAAATTCCTTCCACACGTCTGTATGCGCACTCGAGCGCTTAGTATTATATTTGCCTTGATGGCTTGTGATTCCCCGATCGAGGGGCGAGATATAATCTCCGTGAGTTCATGTTGGGCCAGTCGGGAGGACTTGAGGCCGGATCTTTGTCTATGGCTTGAGCACCAAAGTGCTGATTTCGCGAGCTGGTATAACGAAATTCATATGATCAGTATTGTCTCTAATTGTGGAAATGGCGGCTTGATAATGGATGAGCTGTTAGGTGTTCGATTCTTATTGTGATCCATTGTGTAGCCCCGAGTTATAGGCGTGGAAAAAATTTATCATGTCTTTTAGTTGGAAGGTAAGGTGCCTTACGTGTAGTAGAATGAGTTCAGACTCAGGAAGACTAAAGCGATTGTGCTATGTGTATCCTAGTGGAAGGTATTATACTGAAATACTAAATTGAGGCAAAACAGGTGGGTTATCTCTTGCGGGGTGCCCTTAGTTGGGTTGATTCTTATGTGTAATTTAATTGAAAGGTATTCAATATGTGTTATGATTCGGGCAGGTGCAACGCGTGTCCATGTATCAATTTTGATAATATAATTCGTGTAGTATTGAGATTTATGTTGTTGATATACATTGTGATGTCTTGTCGAGTTGTGGATGCATTGTTAGGATGGTTTTGGTGATTCTCTGGCAGGTGGATGGGCCAAATTACAAAGGAAACTCTGTCGAAATTTTTGGAAAATTTGTGACTTAGAAAAGATTTCGTCACCTAAAGAGTGGGCTTAACTGTTGT
>MU718863.1:3074-14455 GCA_026770625.1 Nicotiana glauca | reverse complement strand
GAAGGAAAATTTTGATAAAGGTTGTATGGTGCGTCGTAGATGTGAAGAAATATTAGGATGTTTTGAGTTGCTATTGATAAAGAATGCTCAGTACATCGAGCAGAAAGATGGTTATTTGTATATGTATGAAATCATGTTCTGCGGTGTCAGAGTTCTAACAAAGCACGAGTGGTTCTGTTCGATAGGACAGATGAATTACAGCTGAATAAGGGTGAATGACTCACGAGAATGGTTTTGCGATGTTCAAGATTTTGCATGTAACAGTCAGGTGTCTTGAGATTGTGTATGTGACTAGAGACTATGGTTTCGTTAGAAGAGATCAAGACTTGTGGTATGTTATGTAATTACGGGATTCTATGTATCCGTATTGGAAGGTAATGATAACGAATTCAGAATTGCAGAAAGTTCTTCAAAATAAAGTATTATAGAATGTGGTACTTCTGGGAAACATCTGAGAGAGTATTCAGTGGCCTATGGGTCTTAGACCGTGTGGTCTTATGAACGAATCTCGTGTGGTAACCTGAGTTGAAGTATTGTGGTGCTACAGTAAAGGAGAATATTAAATTAAAGATGAATCAGAAAGGAAATTGGGATAAATGGAATAGCTTGATAATAAACCGAAACGGTATGATAAGGATACGATTAATTCCTGGTATGTGTTCGAAGTAATGAGTCTTGCAGGTATTGTGCAACAAAGCTCTTGAGTGCTGGCAGTTGCGTAGCTCGGTGTGGGTAAAAGGATTCAGTCCTGGCAGTTTAACTTGTGCAATGGAATTGGGAGAAAGAGTTCATGATGTGTTTTATCGTGGTTTGAAAAATGAGTATATTTCCTGTTGGTATGCGAAACATGGAATGTGTAATGATTTTTCTTCTATTTGGGATCATGAAAGTTCTTGACTAGTTGAGTGCGTCGATGTCTGCGGCGCAGGAGAGAGGTAGAAGTCCTCATGTTATCATAAGTGTGGTGTGGTCTGTGTGTAATGATATGGAGAATTGAGAATTTTGTATTTAAGGTTTTGGATCAGTTCATAATAATGGTAAGTCATTAGAATTCTTGAGCAGCGCGGGCAGCTGCAGATAATTTAAGAATCGATCTTTCTGGTGATTAAGGAAAAATGGTACTGCTATTCTAGTGATTTGGTGGGGTATATGTTCAAAAGGGCAAGGTAATGTAAACTGATAATATCTGGTGGTATTTCGGTATTCTCTTGTTGGGTCGACTGTGATGATTGAGTTGTTGATGGCATAGGGAAATTTCTGAATGCCTTTCGTGGTATGTATGGATGCTTGATGTGTGTTATGTATTCGTACGGCGGAGTGTGGTATCAGGCATAGTGATTCATGTATTACATATGTGTTGGAGACTAGAAGTTCTCGTGATCCACCTATGCAGCGGTTGTATATCGTGTGTATTGGCACCGTTTAACGGTTATTGGAAATTTGAAAGCCCTAGTGGATCTTTCTTTGCTTGATATGTTGAATTTGGGTTATGATATTTGTTGCAGACTGGTTGTCTTAAGTCAGGTTGTCTAGACTAATGTGATATGGACTATGTCGGAAAATGCCACAGGTTGCGTGGCAAGATGCATCGGATTATGTTCTAATCCCAAGGACCAGTGGATGGCTGGCAGGTATTGCTTTGTTAATTGGGCCTTCGTGGCGGATGTCAGTGCATAGATTTCTACCATTGATTCAGTTCCGGTATTGGGGGACTTTTCGAATGCGTTTCGTGTGGCCGAGCATAGGGCTATATAAGTTATTGTAATGAGCAAATTTGACTCGATGTGCATTTCCTTTTTGTGAGGTATATATGTGTGGATCGGGTGGCACGCCGCCACGAGTATGGTAATTGGAGCGGGTGGCACGCCGCCATGGGTATGTTATCTGGATCGGGTTGCACGCCGCAACAGTGTGATGTGAAAATAGACTTAGTTATATGTTACCTTGTGTGCATTACTTCCTGGCTTCTGAGGAAAAGTCCGTATTTGGTATTGCTCGGCGTATAGCGCATCGGTTGTATCCTTTCAGGATTTGATAGTGTATATTAATTGTATCACCGTGGGTGTGATTGATTGCTTGAGTTCAGACCTAAATCTGTGCGTGTCTGACCATTTTGAGCATGGTGACTTGATGTGCTTCATGGGTAATAGTGTTTGGATAAAATCATGAGTTGTGGCAAGGCCACGAGATGTTATGACCTTTCGAGGAGGATTCAGTTACCCTATTTCTATGTTGTGAGATGAGATCTCAGTTCTGTGTTGTGATGGTACGGAAGAATTGGAATTACAGCTCTTTAGTTGAGTCAGTTGTCATGACTTGAGTGTGTTCAGACTGTTTCTTATTGGAGCATGTGTTGTGCACGTTGTGGCTTAGGCCGGTATTGAGGTGTCATATCACAAGAGTGGTGTGTTATAGTCGAGATGATCGTTGGAGCCCTTAATGAGTGCGAGTATATGTGATTTCTGCTGGTTGGACAGGTAATATCGAGGTTTGGCTCCAAAATCTGTTGTGATATCAGTCAAAAGAGAAATGGATTCATGAATGGTTGGCCTGAGAGATGGGTTCGGTATATCGCGTGTTTCGGTTGCCGTGGGCAGTATATAAAGGTGTTGGAATAAAACTTTAGTTAATGAAAAAGGCTTTTCTGTTGGTATTTGGTTATTGCGGGCAATTGCTGTGGATAGATGCCATCGTCTCGAGTGTTTGGGTTGTGTAGCATATCATATAGTCTCACCTGGAGTTACAAGTATGGGTGATTACAGTTGGTTCGGGTGTATTCTGAGTATAGACGTGGGATTCGGATTTGGTATATGATTTCGGAAAGTGCAAAGTGGTCTATGGTTCAGATGGACTGTGAAATTCCAGCTATATTGTGTTATCGGACTTATGTTAGATAGGGTGACGTGAGATCACCCCGAGTATATGCTTGGTAAGGTCATTCAGCTATTGGGTTGCTTCTAGTACCACTCTGAGTCCGCTCGAGGACGAGCGTTTATTTAAGTTGGGGAGAATGTGACGACCCGGCCCGTCATCACGTGAGTTACCGCCCCATTTCCCCCTTATTGTGATGCTTCATGTTTTTATATCAATATTGGAGTCTATCGGGCGAATTTGGATTGAATCTGGTTGAAAATAAGGCACATAGCCTCGTAGAAGGAAGCTTGTTTTAGAAAAGTCAACCGGAAGTTGACTATGCAATTAGAAGGCTCGGATGTGAATTCCGGTGATTCAGATAGCTTCGGGGGATGATTTATGACTTAGGAAAGCGATCGGAATTGAATTTGGAGGTCCGGTATAGAAATAGGCTTGAATTGGCGAAGTTGGAATTTTGGCGAAATCCGGTTGATAGGTGAGATTTTGATCCGGAGTCGGAATGGAATTCCGACAGTTACAGTAGCTTCGTTAGGTGATTTTGGATATGTCTGCAAATTTTCAGGTCATTCGGACATCGTTTGGTCGGATTTTTGATTGAATGTTGGTTTCGAAAGTTATAGTTGAAACTTAGGCTTGAATCCGCCTTGATTTGATGATTTTTGTGTTTAAGGATGTGTTTTTATAATTGGAACAAGTTTGTATGATGTTTCGGGGTATGTTGGTGTCTTTGGTTGAGGTCTCGGGGGCCCCGGGATGAATTCGGGTGGTCAAACGAACCCATTTTTGGTTTGTATTGAGATCAGATTTGCTGCTATAAAAGTTGTAGACTTTTGTTCATCGCGTTCGCGTGGTGATGGATGCGAACGCGTAGAGTAACTTGAGGGTCCAGAAATTTTGTGCATCACGTTCGCGGCAGGATCGTGAAGGGTAAGCTGATCAGGCACCGCGATCGCGTGAGAGAGGAACGCGTTCGCGTAAGAGGAAAGGCCAGTGCATCGCATTCGCGGGCCGGTGGTCGCGTTCGTGTAGAGGTAATTTTGGCCAGTTGGAATTTGTTCATCGCGAACGCGGGGTTGTTGACCGCGTTCGCGTAGTGTTAAACCTGGCGGATCAGAAGGCTTTTAATTAAGCTTTCAGACGCGAACCCTTCATATTTTCCTCCATTTTTGCACACCTTGAGTGCTAATTGATAGAATTTGAAGGGGATTTCATCGGGAAGTGATTGGAGGTGAGTCTCGTGATCTTAATACATCATTTTATCAAAGAATCTTCCATTAATTCTCTGAATTTGGGCATAAATTGAGGAAGTTAGGGCTTGGAATTTTGCTATGTAAAATTGGGTTTTGGCGGCTCATTTGAATTCCAATTTTGATAAATTTTATATGTACGGACTAGTGGCGAGACGAGGATTCAGAAAATATGAGTTTCATAATTTTTTGAGAAGCGGGTCCGGGGCTCGAGTTTTGCTAGTTTCGAGATTTTTTATAGATTTTGATTGTTTTCGATTGGGTGTTGTTCCATTAGCTTATTTTGATATATTTATACTGATTTTGGCTAGTTTCGACATGCGTGGAGGCCGGGTTGAGGAACAAAGGCGTCGCGGGCTAGAGTTTTCGCCGGATCGAGGTGGGTAATACTTGTAAATGATGTCCTGAGGGTTTGAAAACTCCGGACTTGCACATCATAGTGCTGTATTGAGGTGACTTGCACGCCGGATAGCGGGCGTGGGGTAGAGAACCATTGGGAATTGTGACTTGGTCCGTCCCGCTTAATAAAAATACTATCTAATTGCTTGAAGTTGAATTGACACCCTAATAAAGATATTAATTATCATGAACTGGACTGATTATCATGTTTTGGGGCTTCGTGCCGAATATTTGAATCCTTCAAGGATTGGTATCACTGTCTTGGCAATACTGTGCATATTTTCATCTCAGTCTAAGGGTTTAAAATGGTATTTCGCTACTCAGCATTTTTATAAGATTTGAAAACATAAACGAGGCTTTGATGACATTTTAGCTGTGAGCTGATATGATACTGTTGCCCAAGGGGCTTATATGCATTCATGACTATGCATGGATCGGGCTGCACGCCGCAGCAGGAGTGATATTGATATTGCGCTTGGGCTGTAGGAGCCCCTCCGGAGTCTGAACCCCCACAGTGAGCGCGAGCGCCTTTGCATGGATCGGGCTGTACGCCACAGCCTCATATGCATTGCATTGCATACGTACATTGGCTTTACTTGTACTACGTGGCATGACATTTAGCACTCATATATTACTGGCATACATGTGTTATCTGCCTCATCGACCAGATACTCTGGTGGAAATTGTTAAGGAGTACTGAGCCCAAGGGGCTGATTTGAGTGCAGACTTGCACTGTTTGAGGCTGTACCCAGGTATTGAACAGTTAATAATGAAGGAAAGAGATGTTAAAAAGAGATTTCAAAAATATACTCATTTGTGTTAAAAAGGAATACCATAAAAGTGTACTGCAGTTTAAAAGATGATTCTGTATTTTATAGCATGAGATAGTGCCTTGTGTGGTTTTCTTTTCCTCAGCATTATTTACTCTTATTACCGCTGAGTTGGAAGTACTCACTCGACTCCCTGCACCATGTGTGCAGATTCAGGTACTTGGAAGCTTAGCTGAGGTTGGTGCTGGTCTAGAGCTCCATTTAGGATCGTCGAGGTAGCTGCCTGTCGTCCGCAGTACCCAACACTCCCCGTATTATTCTGTTGTTTTGTTTATTCTGTGTACTCTCAGATTTGTAGATTTATTTCAGTATTGTACTGATATTCTAATAGAGGCTCTTGGCTCGTGACCCCAGATCTTTGGGAAGTTACGTGGTTTTTTGTGAGATTTCGGGATATTGCTATAGCTATCAGCTTATTTTGATTTTCTTCACTGTTAATGACTTAGAATAATGATTTTGAGCTCTAAGCTCGGGTTGAGAGTGTATTTGGTCGGGCTTGCCTAGCCGTTGGGTTGGGCGCCATCACGACCGGGTTTGGGGTCGTGACAGAAACCCTAGTATTATCAATTATGTTACAATGTACTAAGGATAAACTAGTAAATTTATAAATCCTTATTGGGTTATCGGTTTATGGAATAGCAGAAATGCTAAACCGATTCCGAACCGATAACCCAATAATATATATTTTTTTACCCATTACCGAACCATTAACTCAATAACCCAATACCGATAACCCAATAAGTAATTAACGGTTCGGGTTATCGGTTTTACCCGATATATGCCCACCCCTACACCCTTCACCCTCTTCATGCCTATGAAGTTTTATTTTCTCCTAATTCTCTAAGAAAACTTTCAAAATATCTTCTTTTGTTTCAAGATTAAAAAAAAAATCACATATAAGCATGGAGGAAAGTGTCTAACCGATTTTTTTTTATTTTTTTTTGCAAATCCTCTCCTTAATTGTATCATTAGAAAAAAAGGACTTCACTATAATTAATTCATCAAACAACCTTTACTAACTCTTTTTGTGCTTTGTTTCTTCGATCCTTCTTCCACTGATGCTATGTAATGCATCTGTATTTTCTAACATACAAATGTGAATGTAGGTGAAATTGTGTGTGAGAAAGAAGAAAATAAAAGAAGCGTAATTAAGTAGATTAATGGGAAGAAGAGGAAATCAAGTTTTTTTTGGCATTCTTAGGGAAAGCAAATATAATTGAAAAGGTAGAGGCAAGCTTTCAAACGGTGCTTTAATTGTGACTCAATAAGTCAGTGACGTGTCAATGAAACATTTGGCTAAATGGTTAATTAACTAATGAGGTAAACGGCTAAAATAAAATGTGGGAAAAGATAAATGGAATTCCTAGCTTTTGGGAATTGCCACATCAGCACTCTTTCCCCCTTAATGCTTTTAGCCTACACACTAATTTCAGGGCTAAGAAAGAAACACATGTTTCAATCTTCTTCCTATTATTTTTTTTATTTGCACCGGCTGTCCGAGTCTTTACGAGCCCCGATTAATCCGGGGGTGCACAAGCCCTCGGCAAGGAGTTTCCCGCAAATGGACCACGGATGGCCCTCAGAAATTGTTTGCACTCAGTGAGTTTCGAATTTGAGACCTCGAAAGGCAGCAAACCCCAATACTTAAATTAATTGCCACCAGGCCAACCCGAGGGTTATGTTCTTCCTATATCTCTTCAACTTAAAGATGACTTGGTTAAATCCACAAAACATTCTAATAAAGATTGTATTCTCCTAGTGCTCAATGTTTCTGTTAGACCAAGTGTCTGAACCTATTGTTTACCTCATCTACCTAAACTACAGTTATTCAATCCACCAATTCGATGTCAAAGCCTACACTAGGACTCTAAGGAGTGTCGTGTCAAACAGGCCGGGCGGGCAGGATATAATTCGGGTAAAAAACGAATAACAAAAAAACGGATCAATTATCCGGCCCGACCCATATTTAATACGAATAAAAAATGGTTAACCGTTAAATAATATGAATAACCATATTATCCATGAATTCTTGCATATGATCATTTGCGAAAAAATTTCTACATAGAAAATTTGTCCAACGTTCAAGAAGCTCTCATGAGGTACGTTGAAGATCACACTATTTTCCCTGCATATTCTCCTAAGAAACGCATGTATATAGTCAATAGCAATTTTCTTATAGAACCTAGAGTCTCTCCTTGCTCTAACTACAGTGTTTCCAAGAATGTGTACAACCCCAGCATCTCGACAACGATTTAAGAATTCCATTTCGTCCACTTCTGCATGGCTGCTCTCACGGCCCAACGATGATGTGACTGTATTGCTCCCTTGAGTGGGAGATTTCACAGGTACTATTGATTCCACCGTTGAACATGTAAAGTCATTATTTCCTGTAGTTGAGTTGCCGTTATTTCGCACTAAATAATCCATTGAATTCTGCGTTTTCTGTCCGTATAAGCTGTACTCATCGGAGTCAGAGCAGCCTTCCATCATGTTCTCCAGCCGAACAAATAGGAAGAGGTTATCGAATAGCTTTCTCTCGAACTCCTCATCTTTCTTATGGAGGTCTTTGTAACCATACCTTGCAACACAGCGGAACATGTGAAAAGACTTGGGTCCTATGCGTTTCACGAGGAACCTCTCATCTTCTGGAACTGTGTAAACTGGAAGATACTTCACACAGACAAATACCACAACTGAATGTATAGCTGGCAGATTTGTAATGAAGTGAGAAAAGATGTGTGGCACCCCACTAGCCAGCTCGGTGTAGACAAGTCCTATCCCCGGGACACGTACCAGTCCTAAACTGGGGCCGAGCCCAAGAATCCATGCCATTGACACCTTGCTGTGCATCTCAAATTCATAGCGTTTCACAGTTCCATAATGCCAGACATACATGATGACAAGAAAAGCTGCAGCAATCACAAGCGGAACCCAACCACCCTGATCAACTTTAAATAGCACAGCAGAGAAGTAGGTACATTCAACCACCAATGATAAGACAGCGAAGACAAGGACAAGAACCCAATGGCAGCGCCAAACTAGTAACATTATCAAGGTCATGATGAGCGTGGTCACCAACATGACTATCACGACTGCCGTTCCTGTTCAAGAAAATGTTACATTAGTATGTACATCTCAAGGTGAGGTGGTAACGCAGGAATCTACAATAGATAAGAAAACAGAATCATTCAAAGTAATGGGACCCAGGATTTGCACAAGTGTGGCAAAGCAATAGCGACCAGCAGGGGGCACCGGGGCAGCAAGCCTAGTATTCTATTTTTCCCTTGTTTATCGCCCTTTATATTATTATATTAAACTACTGAACAGAACAATCATTTTGTTCCGTGACCCAACTTTCAGAGGCTTTGAACAAAGCATTTGAAGTGAATCCCTGGAGCAATGGTAAAGTTGTCTCCGTGTGACTTAGATCACGGGTTGGAGCCGTGAAATCAGCAATTGATGCTCTTGCATCAGGGTAGGCTGCATACATCCCACTCTTTGGTGCTGCGGCCCTTCCCATACCTTGCGTAAACACGAGATGCTTCATAAACCGGGTTGTCCTTTGTTTTTAAATCACAATACTAATTTAGAAACCTATAACACAGTGGACATACAATTTATTAAGTCATAAACAGACACACAAATAATAACCCTATCATACTTGTTTTCTCTAGAAGATGGAGAACCACATCTCTCCATTTTGTCAAGTGATTTAGTCTTTGCTGTACACCATTTTTTGGTTTTTGTTTCGTGGAATATATTTACTTATATAGATAGTGAATTTTCGACAAACACACTTTGAACCAGTGGTTCAGAGCAGTCTTCTTTTTTTTTATATTTTTAAATAATGATGGTGTCTGAGCCAATTTTATTCAGTGAACCCACTTGCTTCTCAGTAAAAAGTCCAAACGAAATCAAGCAATATTATTCAACACATGTACTCACCATATGCGTTGCCAATTTGACTTTGATTTATGAATCCAACAGTTACACTGATGCAAAGAATCATATGTAACCAATTTATATCAGGAATATAAATCTGCCCAAGGAACTTCTTTGATGTATGTACAATCTTAACTCTTGGAAAACAACCTAGTGCCAGAGCTTGCTTGATTATCAAAAATGTAGCAGAAATGGTTGCTTGACTTGCAACGATAGCAGCTAAAGTTGCAATGACAAAAACTGGCCAGTATATGCTTTCTGCATTACCAAAGTGATGATTAGTCAAAGACATTATAACTTCACACTTTAGCCATTGGTGTCAGCTTTACTACTACAAATATTTCCATTTGCTTTATTTTTCTTCTAATCACCCTTTTCTCTACACACACAAAAAAGGCTGTAAATGGCAGTTCCTTATAAAGATTGTACATTGCTGTATAAATTGGTGAATGAATTTCCATTTAGTTGTGCAAGTAGAAGTGGTTTCAACTGGTCACATTAGTAAGGAAAATCAAAAAAGTGCCTGCCCCAACCAGGGGCCTTGTAACGACCCGGCAGGTCGTTTTTAGAATTTATGCCCCGAACCCCTATTAACTGCTTAACCTAAGTTCATTTATGCTATTTTGGTTTGTGGGGACGTTCGGTATTTGGATTCGGAGTGTTGTGGGATACTTAGTCCCTAAATGAGAGCTTAAGTGTTGAAAAATGGTCCGTAATTGGAATAATGTGAAGACGACCTCGGAATAGAAATCCGATGGTTCCGTTAGCTCCGTTAGGTGATTTCGGGGTTATGAGCGTGTTCGGAATACATTTTGGAAGCCCGTAACTCATTTAGGCTAGGAATGCCGAAAGTTAGTATTTTGGCGATTTCCGGTTGACATGTGAAATTTTGATCCGAGGGTCGGAACGGGATTCCGGAAGTTGCTGTAGCACTGTCATGTCATTTGGGACGTGCGTGCAAAATTTCAGGTTATTTGGACGTGGTTTGGTCGGGTTTTTGATCGAATGCATATTTTTAAAGTTTTAAAAGAACTTAGGCTTGAATTTGATGTAATTCAATGATTTTAGTGTTAGTCGAGGTGTTTTGATAATTGGAACAAGTTTGAATAATGTTTTAGGAGTGGTTGGCATGTTGGGTTGAGGTCCCGGGGGACCTCGGATGAGTTTCGGGGTGGTTCCGGACCATTTCTAAGCTATTTTTAGTTGCTGGTTTTTGGCTACAACAGTGCCCTATGCGATCATGGGGAATTGGATGCGATCGCGGTGAGTAAAATGCTAAAATATTTTCAGTGCTTCGCGATCGCGAAGAAGAAAATTTCTGTTGCATTGATCCTACTTTGGAAGCTCATATCTTTTTATCTACAAGAAATTTTAAAGTGATTCAAAAACGAAAGATGTAGCCCTTAGTGTCTAGTTTCAAGAAAGATAAAAAAATCGTAATTTGGACATCTGTAGCAAAGGTTATGGACGTTACACTATAGGCTGTCCGAGAACTACCCTTAGACCTTGAGCAGTCATCAACAACAACAACACAACATCCCAGTATAATCCCACTTAGTGGAGTCTGGGGAGGGTAGTGTGTACGCAGACCTTACCCCTACCCTGGGGTAGAGAGGCTGTTTCCAAATAGACCCCCAACATCCTTCCCTCCAAGAACTTCCCACCTTGCTCACGGGCAGAGATGACAACAGGGATTTTTTCTGCTGATGTTTGGTGTGGGAACTCAACCTCAAAAGAAGATTTTTCACATCTATATTTTATCACAATCGATAAACAAGCTACAATCAGATCTCCTCAGAGACGATGAATGTCAAGCGTAATAAATATCTTTCAGAAGACCCATCTAAATTGGAATTGGAATCACATTAATGAATTTTTCCAGAACATCTATAGTTATATTTACTTTGGAGAAGAAGACAACATTTGAAAAGGGTCATCATTGAAGAGCTTCTCGATTAAGTTTTTTTTTGTGTGTGTTGTTATTGTGGGGGGGTGGGGGGTGGGGGGAAGGGTGATGGAGGGACTCAAGACCTGTATGGAGACTGTTGAAGATATAATAAAGTAAATAAAAGTGTACTCTCTCTAACAA
>MU718860.1:12405-36496 GCA_026770625.1 Nicotiana glauca | reverse complement strand
AATTAATTCCCTTTTATTTATTTTTTAATTTTTTGGAATTCTTTACTTGGGGTAAAAATCACGTGCTCACAGTAGTTCACTAATAGAAAATCAAACAACATTTTCCCTATTCCTCTTCCATCCAACTCAAACTAGCACCAAAACAATAGGAAAAAAATCAACAATAACGTATCCAAGATATTCCAGTAAAATCATATAAAAACCTAGCTCAAAACCCTTGCAAAACAATACACGCACAAACACCTTAATCTTCACTTCAAATCTCAAGTTTCATATGTTTCTTTCATCAATTCACTTTATAAACATATAGTCGTGCATATCAGTAGAAACCATATCATAATCAAGTTATTTTCCACTATATCTAGCCATAAAAATGTGATATATATATGAGTGTGTGTGTGTGTGTGTTAAAACAATCCAACAACAGATAACACATCTTTTTTCCTTTCAAGTGTTATCTTGTAATCTTTCACTCCAACATCACAACCAACAGTATGTTAAACATACCTTAGGAAATAGATACAATTCGAACTCTAAGCTTAACATAGCTCACCATTATTCTTATTCACATCACAGCACCATAGAGGGGTTATTTTTCACCTTTGGCTAACTTTAATGCTCGATTATAGTGTATTTTTTTTTTTATATTTGTTTGGAGCCTTACAGGAACTGTTTGTGAGGGTTTGATGAGTGTGAGAAGGGAAGGAGATCAAAAAATTAGCAATTCTCATCCCAAAAATGAGATAAAAATAGGTGAAAGTCCGCGACCAACCAAGTGGGCCCTATAGTGGCTGCCTGCGCAGTTTTGTAAAAAATGTGAATATATCTCTACTCTGATATTATATCGATAAATGGTTTAATATGTTAGAAACAAGACTCATAGATATTTAATTTTGTGGGTAGATCTCCACGTAAATCCAAGTACATTGGGAGAAACAATCAGATACATTAGACACAAATTTTAGTGGAATTATGAATGTAAGTTGCAATAACTTTTAGCGACTTTTGTTTTACAACTTGATTGACTTCAAAACTTAACATAAAAATATTATA
The DNA here is from genome assembly GCA_026770625.1 of Nicotiana glauca. Taxonomy (NCBI): domain Eukaryota; kingdom Viridiplantae; phylum Streptophyta; class Magnoliopsida; order Solanales; family Solanaceae; genus Nicotiana; species Nicotiana glauca. The sequence continues at coordinate 35,443 of MU718860.1, read as the reverse complement.
TTATTCAAATACCTTAAAACATGACCTCCTTAGAGTATTAAGTACTCCTAGTTTTACCCCAAAAGTATGGGGTATTACATCTTTGATTCATTTAGCCTCCAGCCTAAATGATACATCATTAACACTTCTTTTAATCCATCATTATCTTAGTAAAGGTCCTTAAACTATTTGGCTCATATTTATTCACTTAAGACGCATTCAAACATTAAAGTGTGGGGCGTAACAACTTCTTCTCCTAATTACAACATCATCAACATGATCAACATATTGACAAGCACAAAATCAATAATGTCATAATAACCATGCTAATCCCCATAATTTCCAGCCATATTAAGTCATATATACAACTCCAAAATATTCTAACAAGAGACAACAATACTGTATACCACTTCAAGAGCTATCTTGTAGTTCTTCATTCAAATAACTTATCCAACACATAGATAAGCTTCAATACAAGCAACAAGGTGTTATACTTACCTTAAATAATCATAACAACCTCAAACCAAATCTTCCCTTAGATTACAAGTGCCATTAATGACATCACAACACCGTAGAGACTCTTCTCTTCACTTAGGCTAACTTTTGATGTTAGGTTTAGGTAAAACCACCATGGATTCACCTTGTAATCTTGAAGAACTATTAGAGAGAGGTTGAGAGAGTGTGGGAACTGTATTTGGTCGAAAATGAAAAAATGTGAGCCTTCCACCACTTTAAAACGTTCAAAGATCATCCACCGCCTAAGTGGGTTCAAGGGGGCTGCTGGAGCAGTCTCGCAAAAATGCGAATAACTCTCTACTCTGATGTCGAATTAATGAACGATTTAATGTGTTAGAAATTAGATTTATAAAGCTTCTATTTTGTGGGTGTATTAACCCATAAAACCAAGTATACTGGGATAAAGCTCGGTGACATTAGACACAAATTTTAGTAGAATTATGAACGTAACTTGTAATAACTTTTGTCGACTTTTGTTTGACAACTTATTTGACTTCAAAACTAAACATACGAATATTATATGGTACAATTACCTTAACATACGACCTTCTTATCATATTTAGCACTCCTAGTTTTACCTCAAAAGTACGGGTTATAGCATCTTTGACTTGTTTGGCCTCCAACCCTAACGATACTTCATTAAAACTTGTTTTAACCCATCATTATCTTTGTAAAGGTCATTAAAGTATGTGGATAATATTGATTCACTTAATATGTATTCGAACATAAAAGTAAGGGGTGTAATAATTTCATACTGCGGCACTCAGTTCACCTCTCACTTTTGGAGATTTATACAATGAGAGTTGGGTACATAGGCAGAGCTTAGCATAGCATTTCACCCACAGACAAATGGTTAGTTCAGGCAAAATATTTGGATTCTATAATAAATGTTGTGAGCTAGTGTAATTGGCGTTAGAGGTTAGTTCATACCTTTGGTGGAGTCTGCTTACAATAATAGTATCAATCAAGCATCAAGACGGCTCTGCATGAGGCTTTTTATGGTAAATGGTTTTGCTCTCTTGTTGGTTGGTTTGATCCAGGTAAGGTTAGGTTTGTTGGGTTCATATTTAGTACATGATGCTTTGGTGAAGGTGAAGTTGATTCAGAAACAACTTCGGATAGCTTAGAGCAGGCAGAAGAGTTATGAGGACAAGAAGGTTCATGTTGTAACATTTATAGAGGGTGAGAGTGTAATTTTGAAAGTATCATCCATGAAAGGTGTGATGAGGTTTGGGAAGAAGGGAAAGTTAAGTTTGAGGTTTATTGGACCATTTAGGGTGTAGGAGAGAGTTGGTAAGGTTGCTTATAGGCTTTCTTTGCCTCCTAGCCTATCAGGGTTTCATCCAATATTACATGATTCTATGATTTGAAGGAATAATGAAGTTAACTCACATTTTTTGGACTTCACCATAGTGCATCTAGATGAGAATATGGCCTAATGAAGAAGAGCAGGTAGCTATTTTGGACAGGCAGTATGGAAGTTGAGGTTAAAGGAGATCGCTTTAGTGAAGGTGCTTTGGAAAGTACAACCGAGCGAGGAGGATACTAGGGACACTGAGTCTAATATGCGGAGCAGATATCCATATCTTTATAGCAGTTCATATATATTTCTAAACTCGTTTGAGGATCGACATTTGCTTAAGAGGTAGAGAATATAATGACCTGACTGGTTGTTTTGAGTTCTAGAATCCCATTAACCTATTGATGATTCTTGTAGGTTGGCTTGAATATTTATGACTTATAGGGATGGTTGGTTTGGTTCTTAAGAGGTTCGGGTGTTATTTGTTATAACTCCTACGTTGAGGCTTAATTTTGGAAGAGTTGACCAAAGTCAATATTATGAGTATATGACCCCAGATTGGTGATTTGAGGTTCCAATAAATTCATATGATAATTTTGGGCTTGTACGTATATTTCGTTCAGGCCTCGAGTGGCCCAAGGTTGATTCGGTGCTTCTAATCAAAAGTTTGAATTTTGATTGTAACGATCCAGCCGATCGTTTTGAGTAGTGTAGACCTGATCCCCAAATTTATTGTTCCTCTACATTGTATTCTGGTTATGTAACTTTTCGGGGTGTATAGTTCTGGTTTCGGGTGAGTTTCGGAGTGAATTAGGACATATAGTCCAAAAGTTGGAGGTTTAGGTTGTAGAAGTTGAGCGTAATGTGGCTTATGTAAATATGACTCCAGAATTGAGTTTTGATGATTTCAATAGCTCCGTATGGTATTTTTGTCTTAGGAGCTTGTCAGGATGTTGATTTGGAGGTCCGTAGGTCATTTCGACGTAAATTGGCGAACGTTGGTAACAGAAAGACTTTGAAACATTACCGGGAGTTGAATTTATTAATATCAGGGTTAGATCTAGATTCTAGAAGTTGGAATAGGTTCGTGATTTCATTTATGACTTGTGTGCAAATTTTGGAGTCAATTAGAGTTGTTTTGGTATGAATCGGCATTGGTTTTGGAATTTGGAAGTTCATAGTTCATAGGATTGAATTTGAGTTGCAATTCGTAGAATTTGTATTGTTTGATGTGATTTGACATTTTGAGCATGTTTGTATGATGTTTTAGGACTCATTGGTATGCTTGGTTGAGGTCTTGGGGGCCTCGGGTGTAATTCGGACCATGTTCGACGCCTTTCGTATCATTGAGGGTTAGCTGAAGTGCTGGTTTTCTCAATTCTCGTTTTCTTCTATGTGTTCACAAAGGTGTTCCCGTGTTAACGTAGAGTCTTCAGTGATTGCTAGAGGTTTACCCTTCGTGTTCGCAAAGAGGGCCACGCATTCGCGAAGGGTCATGACTTGGTGCACGGCGATTGCAGACTGGGATCCGTGTTCGCGAAAAGGAAGGCAGTCTAGGGTATGACTCATATGTTTGGTCTACGTATTCACGATAAGGGCTTCACAATCGCTAATCTTGAGAACATTTTTCACCGCGTTCGCGTAGGAGGAAATCTGGGCAGTAACTTTTTGTGCTTCGTAAACGCGAGGCATTTTCCGCGTTCGCAAAGAAGGAATAGCTGGGCAGCAGAACTTAAGATTGAAATTGAGGGTTTATTTCATATTTCACATTTTGGACTTAGAGATCTCGGTTTGAGGATAAATTTTGAGAGAACTTCAGAGAGAACATTGGGGTAAGAATGCCTAACTCAATTTTAGTTAAATTACTCGAATCTATCATTGTCTTTATCATGTAATTAAGGATTGGAGTTGGAAAAATTAGGGAAAAGTGATAAAACTTCTTAGACTAAGTTTTTGAGTTTTGAAAGGCGACATTAGGTGGGATTTGAATAATTCTTGTATGGCTGGACTCGATATCGAATGGGTATTCGAATTTTACAATTTTTGTTAGGTTACAAGATGTGAGCCCGGGTATAACTTTTGGATTGACTTCTTAATTCTTCGTAAAGATCGTAAGTTTCATTGTTTGAATTAGTTTTATATAGTTATATTTATAGATAAAATTATTTTTTCTAGATTCGAGCCGCTAGGAGATGGATAATTGTCACGTCCCAAACCTGGGGAGGCATGGCTGGAACCCAGTGCCGTACTGGCCTGAGCGAACCACTCTGTAACCTTTTATTTTTTGTAATAATCATGGGCCAATATGGACACAACTCGTAATGTATAACTATAAGTGGAAAAATACTGTATCAATGAACCATCTTTCTTAAAACATGAATACATATGGGCCGACAAGGCCTCTGGCATACTGTACAAAATAAACCTTTATCTACAAAGCCTCTAAGATTATTTCACATTAAATAGGACAGGGTACCGACCTACCTATAAGTCTGTAGAAAAACTCTAACACGATGACTTATACACTCGGGTGCACTCTCAAAGAGGTGGAGTCTTATCGATCCTTCACTGAATGCTAACCTCATCTACGATGAGCGCTCGTCAAACTGATTATCTATACCTGCAGGCATGAATGCAGCATCCAAAACAAATGGAGGCCAATACGAATAATGTCGGAGTATATAAGGCAGAACTAAAACATAACAATAAGTCAACATTAATTAAAGACATATAAGAATCAACTTGAATCTCTAAAGTGCCACTGTATATCCATACCTATTATATGTCATTCCCCAAACCTGGGGAGGCGTGGCTGGCACCCGGTGTCGTACTGGCCCGAGCAAACCACTTTGTAACTCTTGATCTTTCAACCAAAACAATAACATACATAGGTCGAGTTGGTTGAACTCATTCCTTTTGTAACTATCATAGGCCAACATGGCCATAACTCATTTTGTACAACTGTAAGTGGGAAAACACTGTATCAGCGAACCATCGTATTTAACATATGAATATATCTAGGCCATCAAGTCTTCTGACATATTGTACATAATGAATATGTGTGTCTACAAAGACTCTAAGATTATTCGACATCTAATGGGACAGGGCCCCCACCTACCCATAAGTTTGTAGCATAACTCTGACATGATGACTTATAGACTTGGCTGCACTCTGAATGAAGTGGAGTCTTACCAATCCTTCGCTAAATGCTAACCTCGTCGACCATGAAGGCTCGTCAAATTGATTACCTATACCTGCATGCATGAAAGCAGCGCCCACAATAAAAAGGACGTTAGTTCGAATAATGTACTGAGTACATAAGGCAGAACTAAAACGTAATAATAAGTCAACATTAATGAATGAGATATAACAATCACCTAAACCTCTGAAGTACTACCGTACATGTATATTTATATACTTATATGTATATATATAACCGCTTTGGAGTTATTATCCATATCGATGCATGACTTCCCAACTAATCAGTTGTAACTGCCCGACCGATAATTTTCGAATTTGAGAGTTCGGGAAGGGCGATTTTTGAAGACTTTTGCACCTGGGTAACTTGGGTAAGTGATATCCGCCCAACTTAGATCAATTTAAATGATTCCTAACTTAAATCTAGTTTTTAAATTTCGAATTTTGGTGGAAATTTTGGGGAAAATATGGATAAACTTTATAGGCCGAATTATTGAGTTTTTATTGGGTTTTGACATCCGATTTGAGAGATTCTTATATGGTTAGACTCGTGAGCGAATGAGCATTTTGAATACATAATTTTTTTACCCGATTCCGAGATATGAGCCCGAGGGGCATTTTGGTTATTTTACCTTATTTCGCGTATTATCTTAGAATTTAATTATAGAATCAGTTACTTGAAGTGTTATTTACATTACGAAATTTAATTTGATAGATTTGGGCCATTTGGAGTCGGATACTCGTGGCAAGAACGTGGTTTCGGGTTGACATTTGAGCCGGTTCGAGGTAAGTGGCTTGTCTAACCTTGTGTGGGGGACCTTTCCCCTTAGGATTGATATTTTGGTAATTGAAATGCCTCATACGTGATGTGACAAGCGCGTACATGTGCTAATTGTTGGAAATCTGATTTTTCATTAAAAATAGCTTTGAATTGTGTTCTTCCTTTTCTTGCTACTGTTTGGAAACTAAACCTGCTGTTAGCCTAGAGAAGCATGTCTACTTGCCTAAATTGCTCTATTTGCCTTAACTGCCTTATTTGTATTCGTGAACCATGCTAGGTTAGGATTACCTGCTTCAATTTGATATCTTATTGTTGCTTCGTATTACTTCGGGACTACGGGACGGTATCCCGGGAGCTCCCCTGTATGTTTATTTTGGGACTATGGAATTGCATTCCGGGAGATCCCCCTGCACTTTTACATTGGAACTACAGGATTGCACCCGGTAAACTCCCGCGCATTTATGAGTTGGACTACGGGACTGCACCCGGGAGATCCACTAGATATGGTATTTATATTTGGGGACTACAGGACGGTATCTTGGGAGATCCCCGGTTGTTATATTGGAACTGAGTTGTATTCTCTTACTGTGCTTTACTTGCCTCTGTGATAGCTGCTAATGTCTTCATATCTTGTGCTACTTATTTACACTGTTTATTTCACGTTGTTAAACCTTATATCTTATTTAACCTCAGTAGGGCCCTGACCTTCCTCGTCACTACCCAATCGAAGTTAGGCTTGGCACTTACTGAATACCGTTGTGGTATACTCATGCCTTTCCTGCGCATGTTTTTCATGTGCATATCCAGGTACCTGTACTCATGCTTATCATTCTTGAGGTGAGGTAATTCTACGGGACTTCGAGGTATATCTGCCGCGTCCGCAGATCGAGGAGTCTCTTTCTATTCTTGTATCTAGTATTTAGCCCTTCTGTACTTTATATTCTTGTTAGACATTTCGGAGATTAGATCTATGTAGTGTTTTCTCAGCTTGTGGATCCATGAGTTTCCGGGTTTTGGGATAGTGTATCAGATATTTGAGAAGTTATATGTAAATGCCGAGCGACATTTAACTATTATTTCTTTCAGTTATTTTGGCTTTTGATTATTTATTCCGCAAGATTTAGTTGTTTTCCGCATTTGTTAGGATTACCTAGTCATAGAGACTAGGTGCCATCACGATAGATCACGGAGGGCGAACTGGGGTCGTGACAAGTTGGTATCATAGCTCTAGGTTCATAGGAGTCATGGATCACAAGCTGGTTTATTACAGTCTCGCTGATCGAAATGGAGATGTATGTACTTATCTACAAAAGGCTATGTAACTATTAGGAAAATTCTACTTCATTTGAGTTCCTTGTCGTGCGAGATTTTTGATATCACAATTCTAAACTTTTATCTTTCTATTCTCTCATAGATGGTGCGGACACGTGCTACTCGAGATGACCAGGCACCCGTGCCCCCTACTGGAGCTGTTAGAGGCCGGGGCTGGGGTAGAGGCCGGGGCCGGGGTAGAGGCCGAGGATACGCTCGTAGTGCAGCCAGAGCACCCGCGCGATCTGCCGCCGGGGTACCACCAGCAGTACTAGATGGAGTCCAGACACCTGATATGTTTTCCACTACTACTCCAGCACTCCATGAGAATTTGGCATAGTTTATGAGCATGTACACCACTTTGGCTCATGCAAGGTTGCTTCCCCTTGCAGTAGCCACATCCTAGGTCGGGGAAGGAGCACAGACTCCCACCGCCCGTGCTCCTAAGCAGCGAGTGCATGTTGATCAGGTCCCATATATTATTCCTGCACTGCCTGTAGTGCCAGTTTAGCCCGAGGATAGGGCAGCAGCTTCAGAGGATGAGCAGCGGAGACTTGAGAGGTTCAAGAAATATGATCCTCTTATATTTAGTAGGTTAGCATCAGAGGATGCCTTGGGATTTCTGGAGAAGTGCTACCGTATTCTCCGTAATATGGACATATCAGGATCGAATGGGGTTTCCTTCACTACTTTCCAGGTTTGAGGAGCTGCCTATCAGTGGTGGCGTGCTTATGAGTTAGATAGTCCGGATGAGGTAGCTTCCCTAACTTGGGCTCAGGTTTCAAATATATTTACGAGGTAGTATGTCCCCCAAAGTCTTAGGGATGTCTGGCGTGCGTAGTTTGAGCATTTGCGCTAGGGTACTATGACTGTCTCGGAGTATGCTGTCAGTTACATCGACTTGGCTAGACATGCACCAGCTTTTGTTTCTACGGTTCACGAGAAGGTTTGTCGGTTCAAAGAGGAGCTTATTCCTAGCATCAGATCTAGCATAGCTCGTGAACTAGAGATGGATATATCTTATCAACAGGTGGTGAGCATTGCTAGGAGGATTGAGGGTATGCATGCTAGGGACAAAGAGGAGAGGGAGTCAAAAAGGTCTCGAGAGTCGGGTCATTATTCTGGTGCTCGTGCCCCAGCTGCAGGTCATCATGGTAGGGTCATATGGGTCGTCCCGTTCATTAAGCTCTTTTAGTAACCAGTGGTATTCCAGCCCCACCTAGGCCTCAAGAGCCTTATTATGCACCTCCAGTCTCTAGTGCGCCTCCTGCACGGGGTGCTTCCAGTGGTCAGCACAGCAAACCTGGCCTGAGCCAGTCATAGCCACCACATCCTCTCAGAGCTTGTTTTGAGTGTGGTGACACACGCCATATGTTGAGGGACTGTCCAGAATCAGGATGGGTGTACCTCCGCAGACTCCTCAGCCATAGCAGGCCCCGCAGAGCTCTCAGGCTATGGTCCCAGCACTAGTTGCTACCCCACCGGCCCAGCCAGCCAGAGGTGGAGGTCAGGGAGGTAGAGGTCACCCTCGAGGGGGAGGCCATGCCAGATATTATGCTCTTCTAACCCGTACTGAGGCTGTCGCCTCTGATTCTATCATCACAGGTACTATCTTGGTCTGTCACAGAGATGCATCAGTTCTATTCGATCCAAGCTCCACTTATTCTTATGTGTCTTCTTATTTTGCTCTGCATTTGGGTGTACCTCGGGATTCCTTGAGTTTCCCAGTTTATGTTTCTACTCCTATGGGAGATTCTCTTGTTGTGGACTGCGTTTATCGGTCACGTTTGGTTGTTCTTGGTGGTTTTGAAACCAGATCTGACTTATTATTGCTCAGCATGGTAGATTTTGATATTATTTTAGGCATGGACTGGTTGTTGCCACATTATGCTATTTTTGATTGTCATGCCAAAATCGTGACACTGGCCATGCTAGGTGTACCGTGTATTGAGTGAAAGGATGCTTTAGGTCACACTCCCAGTAGAGTCATTTCGTTCCTTAAGGCTCAGCGTATGGTTGAGAAAGGTTGTGATGCGTACTTAGCTTATATGAGAGATGCCAGTATGGATACTCCTTATGTTGATTCAGTCCCAGTAGTACGGGATTTCCCAGATGTGTTTCCAGTTGATCTTCCGAGCATGCTACTCGATAGAGACATTGATTTTGGCATTGATTTGTTACCGGGCACTCAGGCATTTCTATCCCTCCATATCGTATGGCTCCTCCTGAGTTGAAGGAGTTGAAGGATAAATTGTAGGGATTACTTGATAAGGATTTCATTCGGCCCAATGTATCACCTTGGGGTGCTCCTGTATTATTTGTGAAGAATAAGGATGGTTCTATGCGTATGTGTATTGATTACCGCCAGTTGAATAAGGTGACAATGAAGAACCACTATCCTTTGCCTCGTATTGATGACATGTTTGACCAGTTACAGGGTGTTTGTGTGTTTTCTAAGATTGACTTACATTCAGGCTATCATCAGTTGAAGATTTGGGAGCCAGATATCCTGAAGACTACCTTCAGGACTTGGTATGGTCATTATGAGTTCCTTGTTATGTCATTTGGGCTGACTAATGCCCCAGCAGCCTTCATGTATCTGATGCACGGTGTTTTCCGGCCATATCTTGAATCGTTCGTGATTGTTTTTATTAATGACATTCTGGTATATTCCCGGAGTCGGAGCGATCGTGAGCAGCACCTGAGGACAGTGCTCCAGACCTTTAGAGAGAAGAAGTTGTATGCTAAGTTCTCAAAATGTGAGTTCTGGTTGGATTCTGTGGCGTTTTTGGGTCATGTGGTCTCGAGAGAGGGTATTTAGGTGGATCCGAAGAAAGTGGAGGCCGTGCAGAGTTGGCCCAGACCATCCTCAGCTACCGAGATTCGTAGTTTTCTTGGCTTGGCAGGATTTTACCGTCGCTTTGTTCAGGGGTTTTCATCTATTGCAGCACCTATGACAAGACTGACCCAGAAGGGTGCTCCGTTCCAGTGGACAGAAGAGTGCAAGGAGAGCTTTCAGAAGCTCAAGCAGCCCTAACTACAGCCCCAATTTTGATATTGCCTACCGGTTCGGGGTCTTATACTGTCTAAAGTGATGCCTTGAGAGTTGGCCTTGGAGCGATATTGATGCAGGATGGTAGGGTAATTGCCTACGCATCCAGACAGTTGAAGATACATGAGAAGAATTATCATGTCCATGATCTTGAGTTAGCTACCATTGTTCATGCCTTGAAGATCTGGCGTCATTACTTGTACGGCGTGCCTTGTGAGATTTATACTGATCACCGGAGTTTGCAGCATCTGTTCAAGCAAAAGGACCTTAATTTGCATCAGACGAGATGGCCAGAGCTGCCGAAGGATTATGACATCACTATCTTGTATCACCCAGGCAAGGCCAATGTGGTGGCAGATGCTTTGAGCCATCGGGCAGAGAGTTTGGGGAGTTTGGCTTATTTACCAGCAGCAGAGAGGCCTATGGCGATGGATGTTCAGGCCCTAGCCAGCCAGTTTGTGAGATTGGATCTTTCGGAGCCCATTCGAGTTCTAGCTTGTGTGGTCTCTTAGTCTTCCTTGTTTGATCGTATTCGGGAGTGTCAGTTTGATGACCCTCATTTGCTTGTCCTCAAGGACAAAGTGTTGCATGGCGATGCTCGAGATGTGACTATTGGTTCTGATGGAGTACTGAGGATGCAGGGTCGAGTTTGTGTACCCAATGTTGATGGGCTTCGGGAGTTGATTCTAGAGGAGGCCCATAGTTCGTTGTATTCCATTCATCCGGGTGCCGCGAAGATGTACCAGGATTTGAGAGCACTACTGGTGGAGGCGGATGAAGAAGGATATATTTGGGTTTGTAGCTCGGTGCCTTAATTATCAACAAGTTAAGTATGAGCACTAGAGGCCGAGTGGATTGCTTCAGCAGATAGAGATTCCGGAGTGAAAATGGGAGCGGATCACTATGGACTTCGTATCTGGGCTCCCATGGACTTTGAAGAGGTTCAATGCCATTTGGGATATTGTGGATCGGCTGACCAAGTCCGCGCATTTCATCCCCGTATGTACTACCTATTCCTCATAGCGGTTGGCGGAGATTTATAACTGGGAGATTATCCGTCTGCATGGTATTCCAGTTTCCATCATTTCATACAGAGGTACTCAATTCACATCGCGGCTCTGGAGAGCCGTACAGCATGAGTTGGGTACTCAGGTGGAGTTGAGCATAGCATTTCACCCTTAGATAGATGGACAGTCCGAGCGCACTATTCAGATTCTTGAGGATATGCTCCGTGCATGTGTGATTGAGTTTGGAGGTTCTTGGGATCAGTTTTTGCCATTGGCGGAGTTTGCCTAGAGCAACAGCTATCAGTCCAGCATTTAAATGGTACGGTATGAGGCCTTACATGGTAGGCGGTGTAGATCTCCGGTGGGTTGGTTCAAGCCAGGTGAGGCTAGATTATTGGGCATAGACTTGGTTCAGGATGCTTTGGAGAGCTTCAAGGTGATTCAGGATAGACTCCATACAGCCCAGTGCAGAAAGAAGAGTTACGCGAACCGAAAGGTTCGTGATGTTTCCTATATGGTTGGAGAGCGGTTTCTGCTTCGGGTTTCATCTATGAAGGGCGTTATGAGATTTGGGAAGAAGGGGAAGTTGAGTCCGAGGTTTATTGGCCATTTTGAGATATTGAGGCGTGTTGGGGAGGTTGCTTACGAGCTTGTCTTACCTCCCAGCTTGGCAGGATTTCATCCGGTATTTCATGTTTTGATTCTCCAGAGGCATCACGGTGATCCATCGCACGTGTTAGATTTCAGCTCAGTCCAGTTGGAAAAGGATCTATCTTATGTTGAGGAGCCAGTAGAAATATTGGACGGGAAGGTCAGGAAGCTGAGGTCAAAGAACATTGCATCAGTGAAGGTCCAGTGGCGGGGTCAGCCGGTCGAGGAGGCGACCTGGGAGATCGAGCAGGATATGCGCAGCCAGTACCCTCATCTTTTCACTACTTCAGGTATGTCTTTGTGCTCGTTCGAGGATGAATGAATGTTTTAGTGTGGGAGGATGTAATGACCCGGTCGGACGTTTTTAGAATTTACGCCTTGATCCCCTATTAATTACTTTCTCTGAGTCTATTTCTGCTATTTTGATTTGTCGGAATGTTCGGTTTTAAGTTTCGGAGAGTTTTGGGAGACTTAGTCCCTAAATGAGAGCTTAAGTGTTGGAAAGTTTGCCGTAGTCAGAACAGAGTAAAGACGACCTCGGAATGAAAATCTGATGGTTCCGTTAGCTCCGATAGGTGATGTTGGACTTAAGGGTGTGTTCGGATTGTGTTTTGGAGGTTCGTAGCTAATTTAGGCCTGAAATGCCGAAAGCTGAATTTTTGAAGTCTCCGGTTTGATACTGAGATTTTGATCCGAGGTCCGGAATAGAATTTCAAAAGTTTCAGTAGCTCCATTATGTTATTTGGTATGTGTGTGTAAAATTTCAGGTCATTAGGACGAGGTTTGATAGAACTTTTGATCGAAAGCGTGTTTTAGAGTTTTTGGAATTCCTAAGCTTTAATCCGATGGAAAATAGGTGTTTTGATGTTGTCTTGAGCGTCCCAAAGGTTGTAACAAGTTTGAATGAAGTTATGGGATATGTTGGTAGGTTTGGTTGAGGTCCCGAGGGCCTTAGGTGTGTTTCGGGTGCTCAAACGGGCACTTTTGGCCTTAAACACATTGTTGGTTTTTCTGGTTTTACAGCAGCAAATTTTTGTTCATTGCTATCACGTGACTAAGTACGCGATCGCGTAGTGTTAAGTTGAGGCTGGCGGAAATTTTTCTTCGCAATTGCACAAGACCCATCGCGATCGCATAGAGCACCCTAGCCCTGTGGGTGATGAAATATTTACTCTGCGCGATCGCATGAAGCCAATCACGATCGCGTATCTTTGAGGAGAGAAGGTCCACGAACGCAGACCATTCATTGCGTTCGCGTTGAAGGATTTTTGGGCGCGTGGCAGAACACACTTCGCGATCGCGACAGTATGTCTGCGATCGCATGGAACAATGCCTGGGCAGATTCATTAAAATCCCAATTTGAGGGTTTAGGCCTATCTTCACATTTTCGAATTTGAGAGCTCGGGAGGGGCGATTTTTGAAGACTTTTGCACCTGGGTAACTTGGGTAATTGATCTCCACCCAAGTTAGATCAATTTCCATGATTCCTAGCTTAAATCTAGTCTTTAAATTTTGAATTTTGGTGGAAATTTTGGGAAAATTTTAGATAAACTTCATAGGCCGAATTATTGAGTTTTGATTGGGTTTTGACATCCGATTTATTATATGGTTAGACTCGCGAGTGAATGAGCATTCGGAATATATAATTTTTTTACCCGATTCCAAGACGTGGGCTCGAGTGGTATTCTGGTCATTTTACCTAATTTCGCGTATTAGCTTAGAATTTAATTATAGAATTAGTTACTTGAAGTGTTATTTATATTACGAAATTTAATTGGATAGATTTGGGCCATTTGGAGTCGGATACTCGTGGCAAGAACTTAGTTTCGGGTTGACATTTGAGCCGTTTCGAGGTAAGTGGCTTGTCTAACCTTGTGTAGGGGACGTTTCCCCTTAGGATTTATATTATGGTAATTGAAATACCTCGTACGTGATGTGACAAGCGCGTACTTGTGCTAATTGTTGGAAATCCGATTTTTTATTAAAAATAGCCTTGAATTGTGTTCTTCCTTTTCTTTCTTACACTGTTTGGAAACTAAACCTGATGTTAGCCTAGAGAAGCATGTCTACTTGCCTAAATTGCTCTATTTTTCTTAACTGCCTTATTTGTATTACGTGAACCATGCTAGGTTAGGATTACCTGCTTCACTTTGATATGCAATTGATTGGATTGAATTCTTGTTGTTGCTTCGTATTACTTTGGGACTACGAGACAGTATCCCGGAAGCTCCCCTGTATGTTTATTTTGGGACTATGGAATTGCATTCCGGGAGATCCTCATGCACTTTTATATTGGAACTACGAGATTGCACCCGGTAGATTCCCGCGCATTTACAAGTTGGACTACGGGATTGCACCCGGTAGATTCCCGCGCATTTACGAGTTGGACTACGGGATCGCACCCGGGAGATCCACTAGATATTTGGGGACTACAGGACGGTATCTTGGGAGATCCCCGGTTGTTATCTTGGAGCTGAGTTGTATTCTCTTACTGTGCTTTACTTGCCTCTGTGATAGTTGCTAATGTCCTTCATATCTTGTGCTACTTATTTACACTGTTTATTTCACGCTGTTAAACCTTATATCTTATTTAACCTTAGTAGGGCCCTGACTTTCCTCGTCACTACCCAATTGAGGTTAGGCTTGGCACTTACTGAGTACCGCTGAGGTGTACCCATGCCCTTCCTGCGCATGTTTTTCATGTGCAGATCCAGGTACCTCTACTCAGGCTTACCATTCTTGAGGCGAGGCGATTCTACGGGATTTCGAGGTCTATCTGCCGCGTCCGCATACCGAGGAGTCTCTTTCTATTCTTGCATCTAGTATTTAGCCCTTCTGTACTTTATGTTCTTATTAGACATTTCGGAGATTAGAGTTATGTAGTGTTTTCTCAGCTTGTGGATCCGTGAGTTTTTTGGTTTTGGGAATAGTGTATCAGATCTTTGAGAAGTTATGTGTATATGTCAAGCGATATTTAAATATTATTTCTTTCAGTTATTTAGGCTTTTGATTATTTATTCCGCAAGATTTAGTTGTTTTCCGCATTTGTTAGGCTTACCTAGTCGTAAAGACTAGGTACCATCATGATAATTCACGGAGGGTGAACTGGGGTCGTGGCACAACCAAATAGGGTGCCCCGTGCAATTTTTACGAGTTTACTCGAGCAAATTGGAGGAAGAATCGCTTGATTGGATACAAACATCTATACACTAACATCATTTATCATTTTCAGGAACTTGCAAAGTTTGTTATAATTAAAAGACTATTTGAATAATATTTATGCTTAAAAAAAAATTTCATGAATATGGGTTACACGCGCAACGCACGTATTCAAAACTTGCACAGTTTTACTTTATAAAGTGTCAAAAAAATTGCACTGAACAAAATAATCATTTAATTATTTTTCAAATATTTAGGACCTTAATTGTTTCTTAAATATTTAGGACGAAAAAATTAATTAAATTTATGTGTTAAACTTTTCCCTATTCTGATTATGTAATATACCTTATTTGTAAAAGAAAATCATGTTTTTAGATTTAGAAGCTTAAAATCCATATTACACGTTCATATTAGGACTTCTAAGGCACGTAGGCCATATGCCTTAATTATTATAGTTTTAAAACTTTCAAAGCGGGTAGGCACAAATTATATTTTCACCTTTCAATCAAATGCTATTCCTATGATATTTTTGTATAATGAAGCAAGTATTAGAACAAACTAAAGGAAGAAATACTAGAATAGATCAAATTCCTAAACATGATTAACACAATTATCATTTAAAACTTAATTTTTTTGGTTAATTTTTATATTATAACGCAAACACATCTTTTGAATAATACTTATATTGTTTTTAAAAAATTATTCTCATTAATACGAGGTAACGACCAACGAACGTACAATAAGATGCAACACACGTATTTTACATCTATCGATACTATATTAAAAATATGAAGCTCCTTTAAACACATCTTTTGAATAATACTTATGTCGTCTTTAAAAAATTATTCTCATTAATACGAGGTAAGAACCAACATTATTTTCTATCCTTTAAAATAGCTTTCATATTAGACAAAGTTATAGTTTAGTTAAACTTCTAGTATTATTTAAAATTTTAAAATAAAATAAAATTTAATTATTAAATTTTATTTTTTTCTTATTTTAACTATATAGAAACTCCTAACATATAGAATTATACATCGCCACCAAATTTTCTTTCGCATATTTGACATAAAACTTTACTCTCCAGAATATTGTTACTACATATTTTTTTTATCTAACATTAAATGTACGAACAATATTTTACTCCTATGATTAAAGTATATTTTAGTAATTTACATGTATTTTTTCCCACAATAATATACATGCATATTTACTTTTAGCATTCTTTGCTGAAACATTTGGCATTTTAGTAAATGCATCATCGCAAACTTAATCAAATTGTTCATCGTTTTAGGTCCAATTATTGTAACTCCAACTCTCGCATCAACTTAATAAACAAATATTTCCCATTACAAAATTACATTATTTGTTCTTTTACATTAATTTTAATTGATTGACGCAATAAACACATGCAACACACGTACCCTAAAGCTAGTTTTACAAATATTTTTCCTTGCGACCGACAACCCTTAACGAAAGCCTGGTCAATATAGCACGGTATAGCTAGTTTTCGGACTGGTCATTCAAAAATAGTCAGCGTTTACCAAGTCAATAAAAAATAGCTACTATTTTGCTGCAACAGAGACCGGTCCACTTAATATACTGGAGTTCGGTGCACATGTGTATGAACTCCAGCATATTATGCTGCACCAGTATACTTTGCTGGCTCCAGTATATTATGCTGGACCGATATACTTGCTGGAATTCCAATATATTATGCTGGAGTTCTAGTGTACTTATGCTGGAACATCATTATATTATGCTGGAGTTTCAGCATACTTATCCTAGAACCCTAGTACAATATGATGGAGTTCAAGTATACTTATGCTGGAACTCCAGCATAATATACTGGCGTATTTTTTCGGGTTTTGAACAGTATTTTCGCTCAGATTTATCTTTACCTGAAAAGTGGCTAAATTTCGATTACTTTTGAAACTGGGATATTTTTAAACGACCAATTGTAAATCTGGCTATTTTTTAATTTCCCGCGAAAGCCTGTACTGCATTTCTTACAAAGATTGGGCAACATTCTTATGGTTTAATCCTTCTTAAAATAATAGCATCAACTAATCCATATTTAAACAATCAATATGAATTCTCTCGATCCATACCTTTAGGAAAGACTCTGATCCTTGGGCGAGCTCCTGCATATTCAATTACTTTTTTCTCCCTTCCTTTTTTGAAGAACTTCTGTGAAAGATTCCTAAGAAGAGCGAATGCAATCTTTGACGATACATTGGAACAATCTTCTATAACTGATGAGATCGTGAAGTTTTTATCATTGTGTTTATACATGTGATTATATTGATAACTAGGGAAACAAATATAGATCATACGGGGAACGGTGTGTATTTGTTTTTCCTTCAACTGTATGCAAACTTTCGAAACTTTCTTTTCTATGGTGAAATTCACTGTAAATAAATTATTACGGTGGAATAGTACTGATAAGTAAAATGGGACAATACCCAATTTAGAAGGTATACATTACAACATGGCTAAGCAAATTATGGAAAATACAAACTGCTCCATCGAAAATTTGAGTTCAAGAGCCAGACTATATATATACAAAGAATATTAAATTAAGAACTATAACCCAATTGGTACCTACCTCTCTTCTCTTCTCCGTTTATATACGTAGAAGAACCAAAAAACAAAAACCTGTAGCCACGTTGAAGCCGGCTCACAAACTGTATCATATCTGCCTTCATTGAATATAATGTACGTACACTTTTACACCTGTAAATTAGAGAAGCTCGTTACTCATAGATCGATTTTACTTACAAACTGCTAAATGGTTAAAGTTGATGAGAGTGTGGGGTGAAATTGGTTGATAACAGGTGGTCGAATAGTGAGGTGACATGTGGAACCGGAGAACCGGAGACATGCAAAAGGCGAGTCAGCAAATAAATGGCACTGGGTGTGAAATGTGTAATCGGTACAGGATGGATCCCGAAGGAAGCATAGCCGCTAATAAAGATTCAAAGGTTTGACATCATATAGCATTTAATGAGCAATCGTTATAGAAAATATTTGCATTCAAAGCTAGCCGTTATGCACCCATCAATGATATTTTATTTCTCATTCAAGAGGAGCTTCATTTTAGGATTTTGTCTCCCTAAGTAGGGCTATAAATAGCAGTGTACATGCTTAAGCCCTGGAGCGAGGCTCAAAATATGTTGAATGTTTTGCCTTGTTTAATGGGTGCTTCAGTGTCGTCATCAAGGCTCTAAGGCATACTTTTTCTTGCCAGTGAGCGTAATCCCGAAGAGGCGACATGAACCAATTGATATTTCACTTTATCGTATTTTTTGTCAATTTCTTTGTCCACATATTTGTTATTCATACTTGTAATTTTTATTCTTGTACTACACTTACATTTTTGTATTTTTTTTCTCCCTTGCACCTTTTTTTCACTAAAGCACAGGCTTTATTTCCGCTTTGCGCTTAAAGCCCCGATGGACCTTAGAGCTTTTTTGCGTTTTTCGCCTTTAATAACACTTATAAATAATAGGATTAACAACCATTGATATGAACTCTCTGCACACAAAAGCAATAATCTATTATCTTGTTGCGCTAGATTTAAACAGTTTCGCAATTGCTTTTACTTTTGCTCTCGGAAAGATTGAGCTCTGAGTCAGGCTTGTCATCTCTTTCCCTTGATATTTTACTTTATCGTATTTTTTGTCAATTTCTTTGTCCATATATTTGTTATTCGTTCTTGTAATTTTTATTCTTGTACTACACTTACATTTTTGTATTTTTTTTCTCCCTTGCACCTTTTTTTCACTAAAGCATAGGCTTTATTTGCGCTTTGCGCTTAAAGCCCCGATGGACCTTAGAGCTTTTTTGCATTTTTCACTTTTAATAACATTGATAAATAATAGGATTAACAACCATTGACATGAAACTCTCTGCACACAAAAGCAATAATCTATTATCTTGTTGTGCTAGATCTAAACAGTTTCGCAATTGCTTTTAGTTTTGCTCTCGGAAAGACTGAGCTCTGAGCCAGGCTTGTCATCTCTTTCAATTTTAGTCATTGATCTTATTTTTGTACCTATTTATTTATGGTTTTGGATCAAATTGATCGTTTGTTTATAAACCACGCTATAAATTCAACAGTAATGTTTTACATTCAAACAATGAGTATATTAAATAATTCTTTAATATAGCCGATAAATTTTGTTTGATAGGTGTCAACTTTGGACTATTCTAACGCACACATTTGCTTTCTGTTTGATATTTCTGATCATTTTTTACAAAAACTTGAGAAGTGCGAAAGCTGAAGCAATGACTAAAGATGATAAGAAAAAACATAGGACTTACCAGCAGCTGAGGTACCCTTAGGAATACGGAGGACAAGACATATAGAAGACCTGATACAACTAAAGCCGCAATTATGTTGTAGCCAAGACGTTTATTGTCTTTCATCGGAATAAATGTGGATTTCAAAGTATTAGTCAATTCGAATAATCTGTGAGAAACCTGCACATACATAAAGAAACGGGAAGTTGATTCGTGCATTCATGTGTTCCTCTCAAGAAAGGCAATGAATAAGAAACAAATCTACTTACTGCGACATATATGGCAGTACTAAGCATGAAGTTCATCAATGGGTAGTTCGGGATCAAACATAGCAACCTTTTAGGCTGTCCATCTGGAACACCAGATCTGCATTTATTTATAGATACGTTAAAACACGCACATAAGTTTTATACACATTTTTTTTTTCTAACAAAAACAGTAGTACTAAGATTTCATTGTTCCCATAAAATCACTTTGTTAGAGAATACAGTGGCCACTATGCCAAGACGTTAGCCACCTCCAGCATCCCGAGGTGACTGAAATACCTATAGTACTATCTTTTGATAACCAACTCAATGACAATTACCAAATAAGATAAGAGCTTGAGGAACACTACATAATAAACAGTCAAAAGTGAAACTCGTATCAGTCTTCTGACAACATTCTATGGTCTTATGCTTAGATGTGCAGATCAGAGGAAGGGTATAAAATCATGAATAAATAAGAACAAGCGAAGCATACTGTCTTAAAAACCATGTACGATCTCTGGCTGGGGATGAAAGAAATCAACCTTTAATTCATCTTTCATACCTTAACCATATATGGATTTGGGATATATAGGTCTCCAGAGTGATCTTTCCAAGCCATCTACAGGTCAAGAAAGCAATATGCTGCAATAAGTGGTCTCTCTTGAAGTAACAAACCAAAATCCAAAATCTACTTATATATTTCTTCCATGATTTCACCGACTTTCAATGCCTTTTCATGAACTAAAACATATGACAAAGGAACTGTAAATGAAACTTTATAATACAAATTTACTTACGCAAAAAGGGTTAATGAGTAGCTGCGAAAATATTGGGTTACATTTCGCAAGGATATGTAGACACTGTTAGATAAAAACACCAAACAGTATATTAGAAGGGAACATGCAGGACATTATTCACTAGTGAAAGAAGAAACTTCCAAAATTACTGAGCAATCAATAGAAGAAAAAGACATACGTTATCGGAATCCAAGATGTGTAAGGATGATATTTGTTATATGTGACCTTTGGAAGCTTGTATATGTGCTCATACCAAAGATATCCCATCTGAAATTTGTACAATATGTAAACATGGGATAGAAGTTTGAAACGCCAGATAGTGGAAAAAGAGAGAGGAGATACCGCAAGTGAAATTATGGCGACAACTGCTTTTATTGATATCCTACGTTTCACTTCGGTTTCCTCAAGTTTCTCCATCCATCTCTCTACCTGATAGATGAAACTTGAATCAATTATGAACTTACATCATTAAGGAACGAACTGGATATTTCAGAAAAAGACAACAGACAGCACCCTTACTCTGACCGGTAAAAGTTGAAAAATCTGAACGAGAACTTACTGTTGGATGGTAGTATGCATATATCATCCCAACTATCCATATGTAACGATCAAGACCTGAACGGAACTGCCACTCATGCAAGAGAGACTGTTTTGGTTTTGAAGGATCTGGGTCAGCATATCCTAAAATATATGCATACACAGAAGCATTAGTAATCAGTCGTGACTAAGGAGAAGGAAGATAAAAACAAATCCAAGCTACCAACCAAGGAAGAAAGTAAATGGGCTCCAAACCACTTCAAAAACTCCCGGAACTTCCCACATCAGAATAACAACCAAGAAGCAGGCAATGATTTTACCACCAATAACAGTCCCATTCTCATTGTATTTGTTGAATAAACCAAGGGCTCCGTAAACCATCAGAGTGAAAAGAGTGTGCATGGGGCATATATAGTATAACATATAATTGTTGTTAAGGACAATGCAGCTAAAGAATACCAAGAAATTGAGCCTCCACATCATCTGTCCCATCATAAAGTAAAATTTTCAGAAGCCTATAAAGGAAACTCCCTGTACATAAGATCTGCAAAGTCAAGGGGAAGAGAGTACCTGAGTGAATCTTGCAATGCTGAAATCCTTGCGGATGTAATAGTAAGAGAAGTTTCCAAATCCAGTCATCCATACATATGCAGCTATAAAAACTCGTATAGCATTGTAAATTTCTGTAGCAGCAAAGTAGTGATACATTAAAAATAATACCTGTTACAAAAGATCAAAATGTGAGAACCCAGAAGTGGTGCGACGAATGCAGCTGAAACTTATAGACAGAAAATAAACCGACAGATGTTTATTAGAAGGAATACTGTCACTGATTCCGAGTTATCCAAAAGATACTGCCTTATTGTCAAAGTAGTATAAGAAACATGCATTTCCAAGTATTGCAGTTGGAATAAAAAATTTACTTTTAAGTTATGCCATCAATTTTTCCTTATAATTGAAGTTAGGCCATTATAAATGTTGCGGATGGAATGAAGTTATGCCGTTGTAAATGCTGCGGATGGACCTCCTTGTTTCCTTAGTCAAACAAGACCCCTTGGGAGAAGCGTTTATTCAAGCTCGGACATCCTATTCTCTCCTAGTATCTACAGTAGAATCGTTTTTTCTTTCGGGCCGCATACTCAACAGGGGAAAGCATATGTCCAAGTTTTCTCATTGCATATATTACACCCATTTACTATTCTCCAACAATTCTGATTGTCAAACTCGTGTCATGATGAGATTTAAAACTCACAACAATGGGTGAAAGATAACGTTACAACATGAGGTCAGTTTCTCGTTCTGACATATGCAGGAAAAAAGTAGGAGAAAAGGTATCAGGGATTATCAGCTAGTAGATCATGCCAAAAGCTGACTTACCTGCATCCATCCTTTCCATTCTTCAGTTTGATGCCTATTCAGATACATTATGGATCTCCCAGAGAAAGGTGACTTATCATGGTGGATTGTAAAAGAAGTTATTGCCGAGATTATGATGAGAAGGAAGTAGAGGAAGAGGAAAAGATCACGATTGTAGCTCTGCAAATACAATCAAAAGCTGGTTAGAACCAAAAGACCACATACAACCAGCTTCCTGCACATAAATGAAACATTAAAGACTAGAACTTTTAAATTTATGCCAAGTTGCAAATGATCTTGAATTAATAAAAAAAATATGCAAAATAGAGTTTATGATACTTGATCGGTTGTATTTTTTTTTAAAACAAATATTGATTGTACTTATTTGTTTTGAAGGAAATGTACTGGTTATCCTTGAATCTGGATCTCCACATTGTGAAAGGATAAAAAGATGCTCCATCCAGATATAGCACACAACATGGGCCAACTCAGTTTTATGTAACATTATTATTGTAAGCACAATCACAGGGTGCTGTAACAGAACTCAGGAACAAAAACATCATCTTATCCATCCTAACACTGAAAAAATACTTGGCCTAAAATGTCAAACTGTAGCAAACAAGAAAACAGTAAAAAGGAGAGTCAGAGCTGCATCTATCCCTGCAATCTATATCTATATATTATTAAAAGGAGAGGAAAAAACCCTCTCCTTAAGCCAAGTGGCAGCCTACAAAAATGCCACATGGCATAGTAGGTTACTAATTAGTTATTTAGTTTATAATTAGTTATTGGTTACTTATTATTGAATTTAAATACATATAAAAAATGAAAATAATAAAAT
>MU718858.1:0-25178 GCA_026770625.1 Nicotiana glauca | reverse complement strand
GAGAGGACTATTCAGATATTGGAGGATATGCTCCGAGCCTGTGTTATTGATTTTGGAAGCTCTTGGGACCAGTTTCTACCTTTAGCAGAGTTCGCCTGCAACAACAGCTACCAATCCAGCATTCAGATGGCTCTTTATGAGGCGTTGTATGGTAGGCGATGCCGGTCTCCAGTTGGATGGTTTGAGCCGGGAGAGGCTCTATTGTTGGGTACAGATTTAGTCCAGGAGGCCTTGGATAAGGTCAAGATCATTCAGGACAGGCTTTGTTCGGCTCAGTCACGGCAAAAGAGTTATGCGGATCGCAAGGTTTGAGATGTAGCTTTCATGGTTGGGGAGCGAGTATTGCTCCGTGTATCGCCTATGAAGGGCGTGATGAGATTTGGGAAGAAGGGCAAGCTTAGCCCTAGGTTCATTGGCCCATTTGAGATTCTTGATCGCGTGGGAGAGGTGGCTTATAGGCTTGCCTTGCCACCTAGCTTGTCAGTCGTGCATCCAGTGTTTCATGTGTCTATGCTCCGGAGGTATCACGTAGATCCTACCAACGTGTTAGATTTCAGCACTGTCCAGTTGGACAGGATCTGTCCTACGAGGAGGAGCCGGTAGCTATTCTAGATTGGCAGGTTCGACAGTTGAGGTCGAAGAGTTTTCCTTCAGTGCGTGTTCAGTGGAGAGGTCAGCCTACTGAGGCATCGACCTGGGAGTCCGAGTCTAATATGCGGAGCCGTTACCCTCATCTCTTTCCTGACTCAGGTACTTCTTTCTTTTGTCCGTTCGAGGACGAACGGTTGTTTTAGAGGTGGAGAATGTGACGACCCAAAGGGTCATCACCGTATTTCTCCCTTTTTCCGCGCTTCCGAGGCCTTGAAAACCTCATTTTTAGTTGCCTTGATTTACGTGCGCAGTCCGGGCGTGAAGCCGGAAAGTTTTTATGTTAAAATATGTGAATTCTGTGAAAAATTTGAAGAATTTTGATATTAATATTAATATAGTTGACTTTGGTCAACATTTTGGGTAAACGGACCCGANTTTTCTAAAATTATTAAGGAAAAATAGAAATGAAAATGAGCTAGAAATATAGGTATCGGGCTCGTATTTTGGTTCCGATGCCCGTTACAAGTCTTAAATATGCGTTAAGCGCTATTTATGAAATTTGGTCGAAATCGGACGTCGTTTGACGTGTTTCGGACCTAAATATCTAAAGTTAAGGTTTATGAAGTTTGAAATGAAAATTATGAGTTTTGAGGTTTGATTCTTTGATTTTGATGTTATTTTTGTGATTTTATCGCTCGATCAAGTTCGTAGGATGATATTGAGTTAGCGTGTGTATTTGGTTAGGAGCCCCGAGGGCTCGGGAGTGATTTCGGGGGTGGTTCAGAGTGTTTTTGGACTTAGAATGCATCAGAAAATTTCTGCATTTTTTGCATAGATCTTTTCCTCTATGCGATCGCATAGAGTCCCTTTTTAGCCATCTCATTTTATTCAATGCGATCGCATTATTTGGTATGCGATCGCATAGCTTAGCCAGACTCCTCAATGCGATCGCATTCCCCTATACGCGATCACATAGCTTTGGACCTCACGCAACATTCCAGGCTTCCCTTCCTCTACGCGATCGCATGACTTCTTCTGCGATCGCAGAAGCCAACTTCCCACTCTCTATGCGATCGCATCTGTTGCCCCGCGATCGCATAGACCAAAAATGCTCCAGTGATTTTTAAGTTAAAAACAGAACAGTGTGCTCGGGATTTTTGCCATTTTTCACACGAGCCCTTCACTCAAACCCTCCATAGACGAATTTCAAGAGCTTCCTTCTCCATAACTCATTGGGTAAGTAATCTTAACATCGTTTCCTCATTATTTCTTCATCTAATCACTAAAATCCTAGCCTAAAAACATGAAATCAAAGTAGAAATTTGGGCTTTTGGGTAGAGTTAGTTTTTTTTGGGATTTTGGGCAATTCAACCTCAATTTGGGGTCGAATCTTAAGACAAATTATATATTTGAACTCGTGGGGTTATGGGTGATTGGAATTTGGTCCGAGCCTCGAGTTTGGACCATGTGGGCCCGATGTCGGATTTTGCTATTTTTGGGAGAATGATGGGAATTCTATTTCTAGGCTATGGGATTATGTTTTTAGCACTTATTGACACTATTGAATCGAATTATGGCTAGATATCATTGTTTCGGAGTTGAATTCTAGAGGAAAGGCGGTGTTAGAGGCTTGATTGCTAATTCCGATCGCTTATGAATTATATTATGGGATCGTGTGGCACGCCGACCACTTATGAATTATATTGTGGGATCGTATGGCACGCCGACCACTTATGAATTATATTATGGGATCGTGTGGCACGCCGACTACTTATGGATTATATTATGGGATCGTGTGGCACGCCGTCCACTTATATACTACATTACGGGATCGTGTGTCGCGCCGTCCACTTATGTTATACATTATGGGATCGTGTGGCGCGCCGTCCACTGTAAACATATGCATCATGAAACTCGGAGTATATCTGCTATTGTTTTTAATGTTCTATTTTCATCTAGTACTCCCCGATAGTATGTCCCTCCCAGCTTTATTTTGCATTATTTTATTACGGTTTTCTCGCACTTGTATATTATATTTGCACAGGTTAATTGTGGTAGGGCCTGTCTAGCCTCGTCACTAATTCGCCGGGGTTAGGCCAGACACTTACCAGCACATGGGGTCGGTTGTGCTGATGCTATACTTCTATGCCTTTTTGTGCACAGATCAGGAGGCAGCTTACGGACCGCCGTAGCAGTTCTAGACCGGGAGCCGACCTTCAGTCCAGAGACTCTTAGGTAGCTTAGTTGACGTCCGCGGGCTCGGAGTCTCATCTATGATATTTCAGTTTGTTTATTTGTATCGAGACAGACTCTTGTGTATTTTCTTTCAAGCTGATGTTTTTAGTAATCCTTAGTAGTCCGTGAGTAGTGACACCAAATACTGGGTATAGGTGTATTTTGAAACTTTCGCATTTTTATATTGTTTTGTTAAAACTAAAGTCTTCCGCACTTATTTAATTATTGTTAGAATAATATATTGTTGAGGGTGGATAAAGAAATGTTGTATTGTTTGCCTGGCCTAGCTACGTTAGTTGGCGTCATCACGACGCCCGATGGTGGGATAAATCCGGGTCGTGACACATAATGATACAACCCAAAAGTAAGTCTACTAATGCGTGTGTGCCAAGACCCGGTATCACAGGTACTGGCATCTAGTAGAATATATAAAAGAATCTCTTTATCCTACTGTCTGAGATAAAGAAAGACAATAAAAGTAAAGGAGGACTCCATCCGGCTGCTGAGCGGCGTAGGAAGGAAGCAGCTCACCGTGAAAGTCTCTGCCATAAACTCAAGGGGGCGCACTAGACCGATAACCAGATGTATCAGCCTCAGACCCTGTACAATTAAGTACAAAAGTGTAGTATGAGTATATAAATAATATGTACCTAGTAAGTATCCTGTTTAATCTCGAAGAAGTAGAGACGAGAGGTCGACTTGATACTTACTACGGTCAAGATAATATAATATCAATGTGCTATGCTAAGCATGAAAGTCTCCAATATTTAACAGGTTATAATGAAAAGCAATACTCAGGTTCTTGACCTTATTTCAAATTCCATTTACATTTTTTAATTTCTAAGCAAGTAGGCATGTCATGTCTAGGCATCAACATATATATATATATATATCATGTGCAATCATGCCGAGGTCGACGTCCCGCTCCAACAGAAAATAAGCTGTACATTGCCGAGGGTCTAACGGCACGAACCATAGATGTATCTATTTTCACCGAGGCGATCGGCCCGCTCCATAAATATCAAGAAAATATCAAGAGTGCACACAAAGGCTCATGTATATACAAGGAAACTCTTACAAAGTTCAACAAGTTCATATGATCACCTTTTTTATTTCTCTCAAGTCTCTAGCATATTATAAATGATCATATTGACAATTTTAATAGAAGAAAACTCCAAATTAGGCATGATATGGGTCCTAAACTATCCAAGCAATTAATATCATAGTAGCTACGCACGGACTCTCGTCACCAAATACGTACGTAGCCCCCGCATTTAGCAGCAAATTCTCATTTATTATACCTATGGTGACAATTCCCTCTTACAAGGTTAGAAAGGAGACTCACTTCGCTCCAAAGTGCACTTCCAGTTACCAAGAACGAGCCCAAGTCCTTAATTCGAAGCCGAACAATCCCAAACTAGTTAAACGAAGTAAGAACTTGTTAATATAACCTCACAAGATCGAATTCTAGCTATTTAAAAAATTTCCCAACCCTTAACACAAATTTCTTAAATTCCGACCCCGAGCCCACGTGCCCCGATTCCAAGATTTTTTGAAGAAAGTTGTTCTCTACAACCTAAGGATCAATAATATATGATTTCTAGTTCTTTTCATACCAAATTTCATGATCCTAAGTCTAGCTCTAACCCTTTGATTTTACATAGTTTTTAGTATTTAATCTACCTAATATACATGTATTTAAACTAAGGATGAATGAAAATTACTTACCTCATAATGCTATATTGGAATCCCCTCTTTGAAAATTCCCAAATCGCCCAAGTGTGGATTAAAATGAAGTAAATGGTCTTTGAGCTCGAATTAAATAAAGCTCACTGCCCAGCGATTTCCGCATCTGCGGTTTAGGGACCGCATTTGTGGAAAGGGGGCCGCATCTGCGGAATTGGAAAAAAGTGGCTGGACCGCTTCTCCGGTCTGAGGTCCGCTTCTACGAAGCCGCTTCTGCGGCTTTCGAGCCGCACCTGCGGTTTCTCTTGACCTGGCCACTGGCCGCTTCTGCGATGGACAGACCACATCTGCGGTCCCGCTTCTGCGGTCCTAGAACTGCAGATGCGGTTATGACAGAAACAACAAAACTTCAGCTATTCTTCAACTTTCCTACTTCACTCGAACCTTGCTCGTTTGACGCTCGGGGCTCCGGGGCCCCGCCCGAATGTACCGACGAGTCTGATATCACGAGGTGGACCAACTCAAACCCTCGGAACACACAAAACAACGCTAATTCTAGGAATCACCCCCTAAAACTAAATGAATCAAACTAATGAACTTCAAGTTCTTAATTCTCCTCTAACGGGCCAAAACACCCTTAAACTACTCGGATTGACACCAAATTTTACGGGCAAGTCTTAACTGATATTTCGGACCTCTACCAAGCTTCGAAACCAAAATTCGAGCCTGATACCTAGGAAATCAATGATTTCTTAGTTTCTTTAATTCTTTAAAACTTCAATTTAACAATTTCCAATAAAAAATGATTACTCGGGCTAGGGAACTCAGAGTTCGATTCCGGGCATACGCCTAGGTCTCGTATTTTTCCACGGACCCTTCCGGACCGTCAAATCCTGAATCTGGGTCTGTTTCCCAAAAAGTTGACCGAAGTCAAACTTGGTCTTTTAAGAGAATCTTAAAGAAATAATTGGACATATTTTTACTCAAAACTCTTCCAGCTCCTGAACCAACCATCCCCGCAAGTTATAAATTAGCTAAAGCAAGCCCGAAAAATTTTATTTAAGGGAACGGGATTCTAAAAGGCAAAACAACCAATCGGGTCGTTACATGTTCCTGGTGTGTTTCCATGAAGGCCAAGTATCCATTGGCCATGTTTGTCTCTGAACACCCCACCAAATCCACAGAGTGGTTGGTCCTTATTAAAGAAACCATCAATATTAAGCTTGATGAGACCTCTAGGTGGTTTATTCCAGTTAATGTTTATTGGAATTTTTCCCTGACTAGTATTTTCCTTTTCAGTTAAGAGTCTGAACTCAATTGATAATTTAATAGAACTTTGAATACTAGCCAAATGCGTGTACTTATTGAATAAATTGTTATTCTTGTTAATCCAAATTGTCCATATGACAAAGGGAAATAGGTCCTCCAATTGATAATAGGGTTTTTAAATGTAGAGTTGTGATCTCGAATATAAGTAAGCCAATATGTATCACCATTCCGACTTTTGGGATCAATTCCTAAGTATGACCATAGTTGTTTAACAGTTATGCATTCCAAGTAAACATGAATTATAGTTTCCTTCTTAGTTTTACAAGTAGAACATAAAGGATCTATGTTAATGCCAATATGGTTTAAGAAACTCCTTGTTGGAAGTCTATTATGGTAGCCTTTCCACAATAGAAATTTTATCTTATTTGGACAATTAGCTTCCCAAATCCAAATGAAGTCCTTGTGGCAATCCAATTGATTGTCTAAGAGGGAGTAGCAAGATTTGCTAGTGAAAAGACTATTGGAGTTCAATGACCAAACTGGGGTATCATGGGATTTGTTTGAGGGTTATGTAGCATTTATGTTCTTGATAATTTCGGGATCTAGGGTCACTGATAGGTGAGATAAATCCCAAGTATTTTATTTTCATATATTCTTTATGGTAAGGGTTTCATCCTGTAGGGTTAAAGGACCCTGAATATAATGACGGAGAGAATTGGATTGGAGAATCCAACAACTATTCCATACACTCAAGGCTGACGACTCATGAGGTAGCCAAGTAATTCCTTTGCTACATATTTCCCAACCTAGTACAATACCATTCCATATAAAAGAATTGTTTTTCAGCGTTTTTCTTGCATCATATAGACTTATTATTGTTTTAGCCCAGGGAGATTGAGAATTGTGGAGGAGTCTCCAAGTTAGATTAGCTAGGCTTACTAGGTTTTTTTTTTGCCGCATGTAGACCTAACCCACCCACCTTTTTGTTTTGAGTGATATTATCTCATTTTATGAGATGAAGCTTTTTTGAGGTTCCATTAGTATCCCATATAAAATTCCGTTGTATCTTGTCAATTTTACTAAGAATCTTAACAGGTAGAAGGGTATATTGCATTAAGTGATTTGGAAGAGAGTTTAGACAAGAGGTTGCTAAGGTACATCTACCAGCCATGCTTAGTAAATTTAATTTCCAGGTACTGGGTCTAGAAATTATGTTGTCAAGGACAAATTGGAAATTTTTGGCCCTGGGTTTGGAGTTTGTAATTGGAAAACCTAAGTACTTTCAGAAAAAACTACTAACTTTGTTTTTAAGGGTTTGTGAGAGGGTTGCTTGTGAAGGCTTAGGGTAGTGTTTGGAGATAATGATTTTGGATTTTGCTTTGTTGATTGATTGCCCTGATAGGTGACAAAAGGAGTTGAGACAACCATTGATGGCTTCAATTGTTTTATCATTATCTTAGCCATTAGAGTTAGGTCATCTGCAAAAAAATAGATGAGATATTTGGTGCTTATTGCTGCCGATTATAATGGGATCCCAACAACCTAGATCAACTTTATGGTTTATTAGGCTAGAGAGCATTTTCATAAAGAGGGTAAAAAGATATGGAGACATAGGGTCACCTTGTCTAATACCTCTACTTGGTGAAAAATAACTAGTTCTTGTACCATTAACCAAGATGGATATTCTACTAGAAGAGATACAGTTCATTATGAGCTTTGTAATATTAGGAAAAAAGTTAAAAAATCTTAAAGCTCTATAGACAAAGGGCCATTCTAAACGATCGAATGCTTTTTCCAAGCCAATTTTTAAAATCATGTTGTGTTTATTACCACGATATTTATTCATTTTAAGAATTAATTCTTGAATGATAATAGCATTATCACTTGCTTTCCTATTTTTTAGGAAGCTACTTTGTAATGGGCTAATTAAGTTATTAAGGAAGGGTTTCAGCCTAGTAGAGATGATCTTAGTAATTATTTTATAGATAGTATTACAAAGTACTATAGGCCTGAAGTTTTTTAAATTATTTGCGTTAGGGATTTTAGGAATCAAGCACAACAAAGTATCGTTACTATTCCCAGGGATGATGCCAGTCCTGAAAACTTCTTGACATAGACTAGAGACAGAGTTTCCCACAATATTCCAATATTTTTGGAAGAAAAAGGGGTGAAGACCATCAGGCCCGGGTGCCTTATAGGATTTAAAAGAGAAATAGGCTTTTGTAATTTTCGAATGCGTAACGGGATCATCAAGGGAGGATAAATCTAAGTTAATAGAACACCTAGGGTCATCTCTAATATGTCTCCAATTGCTACTAATATGCTTTTTCAAAGTAGTCTTTTGTGTGTTTAATAATATCTTCTGGATTATCAATCCACATTCCTAGGTCATTTTTGAAGAAATTAATCTTATTAATTCTTTTCCTGTTGGTAGCCACAATGTGGAAGAATTTTGTGTTCGCGTCACCCTCATTTAACCAATGGATTCTAGAGCGCAGCTTTCAGTAATCTTCCTCAATACGAAGAATATTGTTATATTCATGAATTAGTGAGTGTTCTAAGGATTGAAGAAATTTATTATGATAGTAGGAAGGGGAATTTTGTATACTTTTAAGTCTTGCAAGAATATTTCTCTTATTTTTTAAAAGGTCGCCAAAGGTAATATTCTTCCAACTAATGACAACATCTTTAAAGGTCGACAAAGCCTGATTATATGAATTGTTAGACCAAGAATTGCTGACTAGTGCCTTAAATTGAGGGTGTTTGCACCAGTAGGGTTCTCATCGGAATGTCTTATCAAGTAAATGACTCTTTTTAGGGATAAGATTAATAAGAAGAGGGTTGTGATCAGAGTGGGTCTTACGAAAATGAGTAATAGAAGCATTTGGAAACCATTGAATCCATTAATTATTACCAAAAATCTTATCCAAATGTTCCATGATAAGGCCATTATTATTAAACCTACGATTGGACCAAATATTTTTCAATTTTTATAGCCTAAATCTTGTAGTTTACAATAATTTAAATTATCCAGAGCTTAAAAGCACGCCTACGATTAAGGGGTCTCCCTCCAATTTTGTCATTAGCACTAAACACATCATTAAAGTCCCCTCCTACTAGCCATGAGTCGTTGTGAGAGTCAGCTATATTTTTTAGGTTGTTCCACATGATATATTTATCTACAGTATTAGTGCCATTTAAGATTAGTAGGACGTACCTCACTTGTTGCGTGAATTTCATGGTTTCTACGCACAACGTTGTGGACAGCCACTTTGGTATGGTCCCAAAGGAGCACCATGCCTCCAGCTTGTCCCTCTGCTGGCACCTTAATGAGTTCAAAAATCCAAACTCATTTAGAAGTGGTTCATGGGAATGCATTCTAGTTTCGAGCAGAGTTACCATGCATGGACTGTGGGTGGCAATAAGATCCCTGAAGTTTCTTCTAAAATCCTTATTATTCCCTCCCCTAATGTTCCATATTATGAAATTAGTAGGATTAAACATGTTAACATTTGGGGTTGGGTTGTGACCATTCTCCAGTATTTCCCTGGTAGGGTTTAAGTTCCCCCTCAGTGTTGGTACAAGGATCATCGCCCAGTTCCCCACTGTTGGATTGTGTGGGGGACGAATGTCCATTGAACACTTCAAGAGATTCTGTGGGCAAGAGAGGATATTCTTCTTCTCTTGATTTTCTTTGAATAGAAAGACCTTTACCTTGCTTAGGTTTCCCAACTCCACCACTAATTCCCCTATCAAATCTATTGGATCCATCATTTCCTCTTCCATGTGGTTTTCTATGTTTGGAGCTACTGGGGGTTTGAGATTGATATTTTCCATAGGGACTTTCATGTTGAGGTTTTGTTGGTGTGGTTAGGGTTTTGGAACATCCCATTGCATTAAGATGGGGTTCACAACTATTAGGGCTTCCGGGGGAAAGAAAGGTAGGTTTAGGCCTAAATTCCGAGGTAGAATTGGAACGGGATTAAAGTGAGGGGGTAGGTTCCATTGAGCTCTCATTTCTTGGACTAGATTTGGATTCATTGCTGGAGCTAAAGGTTGTAAAATATTATTCACCCAGACGTGGTTCATGTAGTTGTTCATGGCCAGATGAAGGCTCTCTGACACTAGTTGTGCTAAGTATCTTGTGTTTTGGATTAATATCACACTCTCTTGCTCGTTGATGGTGGCATTAAACATCAGAACTCGCCCCATTAGACCTATCTCTATCCAGGATAATGGGTGATGGTTTTGAGGTAATGGTGGTTGGACATAGATTACTGGGTCGTTTGGGCGTTGGTGCGGTAGTGGTGGAAGATTCTCCATATTCAGTTGCCTTGGTGGACGAAGGAGTTGTATAAGTCTGTACCTCCTTCAATTGTTTAGTGGAAGCCTTGGCATGTTTGGGATTTTTGTCTATACTTAAAATGGAGGGGGTAGAAGGATAGGTTATAATTGCATCTACATGCATACATTCTAAATAGGCAAGCGTATGAGTATTAGAAGAAGATTTTGGGGATTCTGGGGTGGATTTTGCATGGCACTATTTTGCCACTTATCGTGTGGCTTTGTCCATTTGTTCTTTTGGGTGTGTTCCACTCGACAAGTATGGGGTAGTGTCACGCCCTCCTTTTTCTTGAGAAATCGAGTTTATGACATTTGAGAGGACAACTCATTTCCTTTTGGGAATTGGGTTTGAAGAGTCGCTACCTAATGATTAAGTGCATTAGGACACTAAGAAGAACTTTGATTTGGAAAACCAGAGATTGGGTAAGGGGTTGAAATTATCCCGAGGAGAAGGTGTTCGGCACCCCTCAAGATCCACTAGTGTGGTCCCAACCATACTATAATTGTGACTTTAAGTGCAAATAACAAGTAGACAAATAAGAGTTGCAAATATGAGATGGAGGTTTTCACATAATTATTGCAAGTAATTTGAAGTTAAAACGAAGTTAAAGAAGCTGAAATTTGAGAAGAAAAGCAATTCTGAAACTCAGAATAAACGGGTAAACGAAAGAGAAGAAATTACACATAATTGCTGCAAGTAAATTGAAGTTAAAAAGCAGTCAAAGAAGCTGAAATTTGAGAGAAAAAAATAGTTTTGAAATTATGAATAAAACAAACAAGTAAAGGGGGGATGGTCCTAGGTTTATAAATAATATGGATCACCCCACACAACACCCGATAATCGCTTATATACGTGGTGTTATCGCGTGGTCATCATATCCATATTTACCCTTTCCCACCTCGTTAAGGTATTAAACGAGGAATGGTTTCGCTTCACTTATTGCATGCTATTACCCGCCACATCCTATGAGTCCCGGAGGTATTTCGGGCTACTAATCCTAAAGGGAAGGGTGTGAGGTTTTATAGTTTCAAAGGAAAAAATTCTAAGGCGACAATCAAAATACATATGTAACAGATATGGGGGAGAAGCATACAACAGATAGAAAGGCTCAAACAAACCTCCTCAAAACAAATAGAAGCATATAATTTAGCATTCCTTGCACGTACTGATTAGGGTGTAATTAAACTTAAGAGTTGTGGCAGACTGATCTATTACACACTTCAAATAAGAAACCCGAATCAGGCCTGCCTGCCGGTTGTAGTTAATAGAATCTGATTCAATTTACAAGTTTCACCTTATGGGTCGCCTAAGTGTTAGACGAAACCTATAGGCATGATATCTACAAGTTTCAGAAAAGAAGTATTCTGATTTTAAATAAGAGAATTTGTTAATTACAGAAAGCATAAATTCTGCAGATGTTAAGCATTTGCTACTACTAATTTAGACTTATAAGCGAATGGTCGATTCAGATTTCGCTGGTTGCTCCTATAGGCATGCTTTCTAGGCGTTGTGGATTTTAAACACCTTTTACAGTTGAAATAAGAGTGCAGAAGTCCTATAGGCATGGTATCTAGAATGTTGTTTGTTATTTAAACCTACGAACATGTTTGCCTAGTGATAGATACATAGGCAAAATTCAGAAGTCCTATATTCATAATATCTTGGATGTTGTTTGTTATTTAAACCTACAAACAGGATTTCTTAGTGATAGATGCAGATGCAAAATTCAAGAAGTCCTATAGGCATATTATCTAGAATGTTGTTTGTTATTTAAATCTACGAACAAGTTTACCTAGTGATAGATGCAGATGCAAAATTCAGGAAGTCCTATAGGCATATTATCTATATGATATGCAGCATTTCAAAAATGACTTATAGACATGGTCTCTATATAATGCAGAAGTACAGAAGCCTATAGACATGGTCCCTATATGACATGCAAAAGTACAAGCTGAAAACAGGATACATGAGTATAGAAGTGTAAATATTTCCTATGAATATGATATCTACCATTTTGCATGCATGATTAACCCTCCCCTTTTCACTAACAGCCCCAATAGTTATGACAAGTTATTATTACAACCCAAAATGAATAGGAAAAGTAAATTGCATCAGAGAACTAAAAATTTACAACCAAGGAGAGCTTGATTCAGACTTCCTATCTGAAGTATGAAGTAAACTAATATCCAAAGATTAGATTCCAAAGCCTTTCTCTTATTTGGGATGTGTCAAAGTTCCCTAAGAGTCTCAAATGGACTCCGGGTAGTGCTCACACCCAAATATATTGCAGAATTGATCAATCATAGTGGAGTGTGGAAGAGCCAGCCCTCAAGTGTCCAAGTTCAGAGGGAACTCAAGGTCCCAAAGCATTGCTCCCAGGAGGGAGGCAAAACTTAAAAGCTAAGAGAAGGTGTAAGTGCAGAGAGGAATTTTTAGAAGAAACAAAGGTAGGCTGGTGGTCATACCTAGCAAGTGAAAGTGCTAGCACACCCCCAACCAGCCTGTTAGCCGCATTGCTTAGGAGTTAGGATCCCCTAAGGGATCGAGTCCAAACATGGGCAACAACTTGGATGTTGCCATGTTCTAAAATTCAAACTCAAGCACATAGAAGGGGACATGGGTGCATGGATTCACAGTAGAAACATATGGAAGAAATTGACATGCTAATTAACATTAAACATAGGCAGTAAAGCAGACAGGGGTGTAGGGATTCACAGTAGAAACATATGCAATAAATTGACATGCTAATTAACATTAAACATAGGCAATAAAGTAGACAGGGGTGTAGAAGCTGTAAAATAAACACATTGGGATGAGGTTGAAAACCAAACAAGAACATACCAGTTTCAGGGAAACAAGAAAAGCAAGCAGTAGTCTTGTAAAGCCAGAGTGCAGGCAATAGTCAGAATGCTATGATTAGAGAACTATGATACTTGAAAAGTGTAAAAGTATTAAATTGAAATCTGTGTAATTGAAAGTGTCGAATTCAAGGTGTGTTGGTAAGAAAGGAGTCGTGCCCTTTTTATAGGGTAGAAGGCAAGCAGAATAAGGTAGGAGAATAATTTAAAAATCAATTACAAAAGTTTCCCTTTAATTAAGGGATTCTGATTTCAAACGGGTAAAAATAATTAAGAAAAGAGATTGATCAAAACCTTTTCCAAAGCAGTACAAGAAGGGTAAATACATAGATATTTATTTAAGGAAAAAGTCTGATAGCACACGGTTTGTGCAAATAAGGAAAGGAAATCAATTAATAGCTAGTAAATCACAAGGTCTGAGTTTTGGTATGGATGAATCCAGTCAGAAAAGGTGAAGAAAGGTTTTACTTAAGGAAAATCAGTAACAATCAATCAAGCCTGATAAAGGATTCTGAATCAATCATAAGTTGGTAAACCTTTTCGGAAGAAAGAATTCATCACATATATAAAAACATATAGCCATGCTTGAGCACGAAGAACTATCATGCTAATCAGTAAGAGAGTCTAGCATAGGAAAAGTTTAGAGTCCTAGAAAAAGACATTCAACTTAGTTCGCAGACTCAGGATGAGTCTGAGAGAGTCAAGGGTTCCAAAATAGAACCCTGGTCCAAACACAAGGAAAAAACCCCCCAAATTCTAGGGTTTCTATTTCGAATCAGATATAGAGACGAAGAGGCAAGTAATTGAAACATGCTCAGAGATCTCTTTCAGAGACTCATGAGGAAACAAACAGATATAATAGCAGGTTTGAAGCAACAGAGTAAAGAAACTAATTCGAAGCATAGTGAGAGTAGGAGTCACATGTTTAAGAAAAAGTTGGGACTTAAACACAGTTCGAAGAGAAAAAAGACATTATATCATTTAAGAAAACAATAGAAGAAACATGTTTAAAGGGAACTCAAACAAAGGTCCAGTAAAAGGCAAACAAAGAACTTAAGAACTCAGTGGGGAAACATACAGTAGGAGAACACAAAATACTAGAAAAGTATATCAACAAGACATATAGGAAAACACAACAGGATGAACGTGCGAGCATGGTGTAGAAACACAATAGAAAGATAAGGCACAGAAAAACATATATAGTAGAAGAAAACATAAGAAAGCAGTAGAAGCACATGCATGACAAATATACACAAAGAAAAAGGACAAGAAAAGTCGGAGAAACATTTTGAACTTTTCAGAAACCCTAAATCAAAGAGAAGTAACTTTTGAAAGAAAAATTGGGGAAATCGTTTTAAAAACTCAAGTAGAGCACAAATATAGAATATATTTCTGAAAACAATCAGAAAAACCTCGAATATCTAGGGTTTTAGAGGAACCCTAGAATGAGAAGGCTTGGAAAAGGTCCGATCTTGAGTCGAATGAGTCAGAACCAGGCTCAAAATGCTTTGGAAACGCCGGAGCAAGGCCGGAGAGGCCATGGAACCTTGAATCGGCAAAGATCTGAACGAACACCATCGAGGCTAGACCCCGAAACTTTGAACACCAAGCGTTTAAGAGTGTAGGGAGGAGATTATAGGCCAACCATGGTCTGAGAGGCCATAGATTCCGGTGAGATTGAGGTTGAAAATGGTAGAAGACGATTAGGGTTTTCAAGAACCTTTGAGAGAGTTTGAGAGATGGAGGGTATTCAGAGGCGGCTATTGGAATGAAATGAGGGGATTAGGGTAGTCAATTGTGTTTAATTATGGAAGAGTGAATAGTGGCCGTTGATCTGAATGATCAATGGCCTAGATTTAAGAGGGTAAGTGGGGAACCGGGTTGGGTCATTTGAATTGGGTTAGGGGCCGGGTTAAATGGAATTGGGCTGGTCCGTTTGGGATTCAAAATTGGGTCAATTAGGGGGGCGATTTGGCTATAATCGAAATGTAATGGGGCTGCAATTGAAACGAAATGACGCCAAATTTTAAATCGCCAGTTTTTCCTTTTTATTTTATAAAAATAGTAAAAAATGATTTTGAAAGCAAATTAAAAGTACTGAATAAGTTGATAATATATAAATATTAATTTAAAAATATTGGAACCAATTTCATAATTATGAAATGCTATTAGTTTTTAAAATAGGCTAAAATTACAATTACATGCAAGTTATCTTTTAAAATATTAAATAATTTGTAAAAAATATATAAAAATTACCTTAGCTATATTTTGGTACAAATATAGGGATAAAATAAATTATTCACCAAAAAAATAATTTTGGCAATAATTATTAGTTTTTATACTGCTAAAATGCCCAATAAATTAATTTAAAAAATCCTTTAAAAAATTAGGCAAAAATACTAAATTACTTGGGCATACTTATATATGCTATTTTAAAAATATTTGCATGTAAAAAATACATAGGAAAAAATTGAATATCAACAGGTAGCAGGAGCATGGTTTTTGTTTTTAGTGGAGAAATCTTTAGGGGTAATATAATTAGTATTGTAAGGGTCATTAGGGAGATGACTTGGATGTAGGTTGTTATAAGATAGATTGGGGACTACAATAATGAGATTAGTAGGAGTACTATTACTATTATCACACTTAGTAGAATTTAGCAAACATGTGGACTTGTGCATGTCAAGATTATTGTTTAAAAAATTATTAATTTTAGAAGGGTTAGCATCCAAAACCATGTGCTCATTGCACAATTCTGAGAAGCTATTTCTGAGATGAAAGTTATCTTTGTTCTCATTCAACATGGTATTAGTGGAACTGGCCATTTGAACATGGCTTTTACCATCCTTGGTTAAGGACAAATTATTGGAATATTTATTAACAAATTTAAACTTTTGGGTATTTTTGTACTTACCAATTGAAGCATTAAATAACTTAACATCAATACCTGCCTTCGTGGGGAATTTTCATCCCTGCATTTGGAATATTCTTAACTGGCCTTCTTGTTTGTGGAAAGAAACAGTGTGCCAGTCGTCCCCATTGCTTGTTTTAGTGGAGCTTTGAGTGTCCTGTATTTGGTCAGATCCATCTTCAGATTTCTCCGTCTGGTGTATTGATTTTAATATCGTCGAACATGGGCCTACTGTGTGACCCAATGAACCGGAATTTTTACATAGTATTTTGTCTTCTTCATATTCAATAACTTGTTTGTGTTCTTCTATAAGTATAAATTTGGCAACTGGTTGGTTCATTGGTAACTCTACACAAAGTCTAGAATATCTCCCTCTCAAGGTGGAGGGAGTGCAAGCATCAACTTTTAATAGTCTCCCTATAGAAGTTTCAATCTTTTGGAGAATAATTCCATCGTAGAATTCAGTAGGCCGATTAGGTAGCCGGATCCATACTGCTGTGCATATTTGTTTAGCCTTGGATGCTATAAAATTTGGTTTTCACTTTTGACAAGATAAGAAGTAACCGAAGATAAACCATAGCCCATTTTGTAGGACTTGATTCATGTTTTCTAGTTTTTGAAATTTTACAATATAGTAGTATGCTCCAAGATCGATTAGAGGAAAGTTTTCACTTACTTTCCACAGTTCTTGGACCTTTTAAGGGTTTGATGGAGAATTCGTTTGCCTTGTAATTTGATGATTATGGAATATCTCCAAGGCATATACATGCGTTCCTTATCCTCATGGGAGATAGTGATTTTTTCTTTCCCAGTTATGATAGCTTCTGAATTCCTTAGCGAGGAGCAATTAACAAAACCATTGGGAAGGGGAACGGTTGATTCGAAAATGATATCCGCCTCTTCAGTTCCTTTAATAAGTTGGTCTTTAAAGGAATTTTGATAATATCCAGAAGTCTTGGTAGTAGCATCGATATTTATGTCAGGTGGTTTGGGGGGGAACGAGGACCATATCTGAATCTGTATCCATGTGGGTTGGTAGTGACGGTTGAGTTATTAGAGGAAGTCTTGAATTTAGAGAGAAGGGGGAGCTTCTCTCTCTCACCCTTAGTAGTTTCTCAAAGAAAGTAGGAGGTATACACATTCGTTCAGACAAATAAAGAGGGGAGGGAATATGTAGGTTGGGTAATATTTCTTCGCCATATATATATTATTTGCAACAAAGTTTCTAATGGAAAAATTGAGTAAATAAATTGTCCTAAGTAGGTGTTTGACCAAAAATGTGGTTCTTGGCTCAAATAATTAAATCTATGTACTAAGGGGTTAAACTTAATTAACAATAATATTTTTATATGCGAGCTATGACAACGTGACTAAAGTTGGACAGATCGAGTAGAAATATAATAATGATGTGTGATAACCATTCCAAATAATGTGAGTAATAAATGAGCCTTAAGTAGCAATGAACAACAATAAATGACATTTAAGTAATAAAGAGATGATTCACCCAATAATGGAGCTAGATGTTATTCCCTCTAAAAATGATGAATGACAAATAAATCTTTGAATATTTAAATTATCCTCGGATCTGGTGAAAATATGGAATAATATGGATAAGAATCTAGGTAAAAAAAGGTGTTGTTTCTATCTTAATAAGAGAGAGAGAGAATCTTTTTTATCAAGGTGTGTTCTTACAAAAGAATATCACATGCCTTCTATTTATATGAAACTGTAAGGCCCCGTGAAAACTTGTACTCAAAACTTAAAAGCTTCGGACCCTTTTGTACTAATCTATGCATTTAAAAATCAAGAATCAAAG
Organism: Nicotiana glauca; assembly: GCA_026770625.1. Classification (NCBI taxonomy): domain Eukaryota; kingdom Viridiplantae; phylum Streptophyta; class Magnoliopsida; order Solanales; family Solanaceae; genus Nicotiana; species Nicotiana glauca. The sequence continues at coordinate 7,467 of MU718858.1, read as the reverse complement.
TTTTTCAAAAAAGTACAATTATGCGGTCTAGAATGCGGTCGCATACCAGGTATGCGGACCGCATATCTGCCGCAGAGTCCAATTATGCGATCGCATAATCAAAATGCGGACCGCATAGTCGTCACATAATTTCCTTGGGATTTTGTGAAGGTCAGTTCTATGGTGCACTTTGCGACCGCAGAACGTGAATGCGGACCACATTTCTGCCACAAACTCAGTCAATGTGTCCAGTTTTTTAGAAGCATTTTGCGGTCCATTATGTGGACCGCATGTCGACTTTGCGATCGCATACCTGACCCAGGGCTCCAATTTTTTAAGTTTTAAACCCGATTCCTTATCGATATATCCGGTGTTATAGCTTATTTTTTAGCATATTTCCTGATGCTTTTAGAGGGGGGGGGGGTCTTAGAGAGGGAAAGTGCTACCCATCAAAATTTCTCCATGAAACCTTGCTAAATCATTGAAGATAATTAAGTGAGGCACCTAAATCTTCACACCAAGAGATCGAAGTGCTAAGAGTTTCAGAATTTTGTAAGGATTAAGGAAAGCTATATTGAGGTATGTATGGCTAAAACCCCCTTTTATTAAAAATTGAGCTCCGTTGGAGTTTACGCAAGTATGGTAAGACTAGAATTGGTTGATGTGTTGGTTGTTATTTCACATTAATTGATTCGCATATATATATATATATATATATATATATATATATATATATATATATATATATATATATATATATATATATATATATATATATATATATATACACACATACATGAAGGATGTACCTCAATGTGAGTAATATTCTATTCTTGATATTTAGAGAAGTGTAAAGAGTACGAATCATGTGCTGAAATTCCTAGGCTGTAAGCCAAGATTAAAACTGAGATTATTATGTTAACTATATGAAAACTTACCTTTGCTTGCAACTTGAATTGCTTGTGTGTGCCTATGACCATAAAATTGCAAGATGAACATTGAAAGTGGAATGATGTGATAGATGTGGCCCTAAGTGCCAATGAGTTGATGTGATCTATGTGAAATAAAGATTCAAATGAGATGATTAATGAGAAAGGAACAACGCCTAGGTAAGGTGGCCTAGCCGATCAGGTTGTGATCGGACACCATGCCGCACACATGGTGGTGATGTGCAATCATTGAATTCCGGAAAAAGGAAACAAAATGGTGATTGAGGTATGTGTCTCAAGTAAGGCGACTAGCCGATCGGGTCGTAATTGGACTCCGCTCAAGATAGCGGTGGTGTTGACAATCAATGATGAGCATATGAAAGAAATGCCCCAAACTAAGATTATGGAAATTATATGGAAGATTATATAGTTCATTTATGTGATGATGTGGTGTCCGGTTAAAACCTTGGAATTACTCTTGTGATTTCCTTGTTCTTGCTTGATAGTTCTTTCTAGTGAAATGGTGTTTAGTTATACATACTAGTACTATTCCATGGTACTAACGTCCCTTTTGCCGGGGGCGCTACATTTTTTTAAATGTATGTAGGTGGCTCCATTGCAGATAGTGCCGATCGCGCGTAGCAGGTTACCTTCTTCTCAAAGTCTTGGTGAGCCCCTTCCTCCTCCAAGGGGTTGTATTATACATCTTTTGTTGTTGTGGACTTCCATTTTTGAGGTATAACTGGGGCCTTGTTGCCGTTATTATCGTAATTATCTTCTGTATCCTTAGAGGCTCCGTAGATATATGTGTGGGTCATGTACGGGTATTGTAGGGTTCATGAACTATGTTATAATTATAAACTCATGCTATCTATAAACTGTAATCTATGGGAATGTGGGAAACTATCTTTGACTACGATTTAAGCCTGTAATAGAAAATGAATTAACAATGTTGAATGTACCACCTTTCCCTACTTAAATAAAAAGGAAACATGGCTATCTTATTTATGAAGAGTTGAGTAGGAAGTGTATGATGAGGCTTGCTCGGTTGGGTTCAGTCGATCGAGTACCAGTCGCACCTTCCGAGGTTTGGGCATGACAGAAATATATCCCTAGCAAACCCTAATAGTACAAGTGCATAGAACATCCACTTGGATATTCTCTTTGATATCCTATTTTAAAAACTAGTTGTTACAACTCTATCAATGGTGCTCGACCTCGAACATTGTTGACATCTCTGTATGGGTCAAAATCAAATAAAAAATATTCGACATGCGGAGACAATTGTCATGAGTAACCCGCAAATCAAATTATGTCATCTGGCCGAGGTCGAGCAGTAAGGCCGAGGCTGAGGTCGAGCAGTAATCATCAACAAGGCCGAGGTCGAGCAGTGATCAACAACAAGGTCGAGGTCGAGCAGTAAAGATAGAAGTAACAGCTAGTTTTGCTTTGGAATCTTCAAAGGAAATATTCTTCTGAATATTCTCTCTAATTGTATTGTTTAGGGCTCCTTGGGATATCCCATATAAAGATATGAGTGACAAGGGAAAGGGAAGAGGATTAGAACAGAGAAGATCTCAAAAAGCAGACTCTCTCTCTCTCTCTCTCTCTCTCTCTCTCTCTCTCTCTCTCTCTTTCTCTCTAGAAAAAAATACAAACACATCCCTCTAAAGAGATTAGATTATCTATTATCCCACACTCCCCATCAGATCCGAAAAGGGCCTTAAGATTCTTGTATTTTTCTATCATTTATCTTTATCAAATGAAAGAGGATCCGCCTCACTCAAGATTGGACGGGTCTTCTCCTTTATTTACATTTTATTTCCATTTAATGCTATTTAATGCATGGTCTTTTTCATACTATTATATCCGGCCATAACTACTGCAAGCATTGCACTCAACTATATTTTTCTATTCATGTTATCCATCTCAGATCTAGAATTAATTACCCTTAACTAGGATTTACCCTCTATTTTCTTATTCAATTAGTTTAACAAAAGGTTTCATACTTTTTTATCAAATAATTTGGTGCCGTCTGTGGGAATTTTCTAGTTAAAATTTTAGTTTCTCTAGATCTCTAAAAATTAATTCTTACTCACTTTCTCTTTCTCTATATACATAGCCCATATATATGTAGTGATGAACATGAAAGTTTAGGGATTTGTTGTCAGGGATACACTTTTCTCTTATTACCTCAAATTTTGTTGGATTATGAGATGAGAGTATACACTCTTGAATGTAGCTGTTAGAAAAGAGATTGTTATCTTTCTACACCATCAACTTTGGTATTTTGTTGTACTACAAACATGAATATGAATCCTCTGAATGTTGAAACTGAAGATACTTTGGCTAGCTTGCTTAAATTTGTATCCAACAACGATATCGAGGCATTTAAAAGTTGGATGAAGCGTGATATTTTGTATTCATGAGAGTGTTTCGTGATTACGAGTCTAAATCCAGCACTCGAGTACGGAGCAAAACGAGTCATCCTACGATGTGATTCCCAACTCGTTGTCAATCAAGTCACATGGACTTTCCAAATCAAGGAACAAAGACTGCAAAAATACCAGGCCGAGATCTGCAAGCTGTTACCGAAGTTCGATGAATGCCAGCTCGACCAAATCTCTTTAGCACAGAATATTGAAGCAGACAGCCTTGCCAAATTGGTAGTGGCCACTAAAAGCATAACCGGAAAAGGGACAATGGTAACTCCCCTCCACTCGTCGACCGATCAAATCTAGGTAACGATGATTTCATTTGATTTTAACTGACTATTTTTCTAAGTGGGATAGAAGCAGGAGCATTCTCCCAGATATGCGAACAGGGAACGATCACCGTCATACAAAAAAAATATATGGTGTGCCGCTTCGGCTTCCCCAAAAAGATCAATTGCGACAACGGACCCCAACTCATCGAGAATGAGGTCGCCGAATTCTCCGAGAAGAAACATATCACAAGAATACTCTCCACACCGTACTGCCCAGCAGGCAACGGGCAAGCGGAATCGTCGAATAAATCGATACTGAACATCTTGAAGAAAAAAAATCTGAAGACACCAAGAGACCATATAGACTGGGACTGGATTGCCAGCCCAGAAAACAAGTAAATCTTTGCGGTATATGTAGGCAAAGCATGAGTGCATGAAGCTCACCCGCATTTTCGCCAAAGCGACGCTGCGTCAATTAAACAAGTTATATTTGACCTCGTTCGAAGTAACTACGGGTTACATTCGACCTCGCTCGAATTAACATTCGACTTTGCTTGAATCAACATTCGACCTTGCTCGAATCAAAATTCAACCCCGCTCGAATCAACCAACATTCGATCTCGCTCGAATTCACATTCGACCTCGCTTGAACTAACATTCGACCTCGCTCGGATTTACAGTCGACCTCGCTTGGATTAACTCGCAATCGACCTCGCTCGAATTAACACTCGACCTCACTCGAATTTACATTTGACCTCACTTGAATTAACATTCGACCTCGCTCGAATTCACATCTGACCTCGCTCGAATTCACATCCGACCTCGCTCTAATTCACATCCTATCTCGCCTTGAATTCACATCAGACCTCGCTCAAATTCACATCCGACCTTGCTCGAATTAACATCCGACCTCGCTCGAATTTACATCTGAACTCGCTCGAATTCACATCCGACCTCGCTCGAATTCACATCCGACCTCGTTCGAATTAACCAATATTCGACCTTACTTAAATTTATATTCGACCTCGCTTGAATTAGCTAACATTTGACCTTGATCGAATTAACTAACATTCGACCTCGCTCAAATTAACTCTTGTTTGACCTCGCTACATTCGACCTCGCTCGAATTAACCAACATTCAAACTCGCTTGAATTAACTAACACTCGATCATGTTCAAATAAACGCCTATCAACGATTCCTTTAAAACCATCAATCGAGGAAAACATTCAAGAAAAAGAAAAACAGAATCATAAATAAGCAGCAAAAATAGCATTCCAAATCAAAAGAGGTATCTGAAAAGGCATCTTACAAGGGCCAAATCGCCTGTCTAGATTCGAGGACGCGAATGACCTCCTCCGATGATGCCATCCTTGCCAAAACTGCCATCCTGACCTCGTTGGCCTTCTCCAACTCTACCGTCTTCTCGATCAACTCATTACTCGAGTCATTCAGCCCGCAAGCATACCACTCGGACCTGAAGATCGGCACTCTCAACCGCAAGCCTCACTATTCGACCTCCCCATCCGAATTTCTTGAACTACGATTAATAAAGTCCACTCACCGAGCTCGACCAAAAGATGACCTCGATAAGTGGAGGGACTAACTGTATGGGTCAAAATTAAATAAGAGAAATTTGACATGCAGAGACAATTGTCACGAGTAACCTGCAAATAGAATTATGCCGTCTGGCCGAGGTCAAGCAGTGATCATCAACAAGACCGAGGTCAAGCAGTGATCAACAATAAGGTCGAGGTCGAGCAGTACTGCTCATAGAAGTAACGACTAGTTTTGCTTTGGAATCTTCAAAGGGAATAGTCTACTGAATATTCTCTCTAATTATACTATTTAGGGATCCTATGGATATCCCATATAAAGAGTATGAGAGACAAGGGAAAGAGGAGAGGACTAGAACAGAGAAGATCTCAAAAAGAAGACTCTCTCTCTTTCTCTCTCTCTAGAAAAAATACAAACACATCTCTCTAAAGAGATTACGTTATCTATTATCTCACACTCCCCATTAGATCCGAAAAGGGCCCTAATATTCTTGTATTTGTCTATCATTCATTTTTATCAAATGAAAGAGGATCCGCATCACTCAAGATTGGGTGAATCTTCTCCTTTATTTACCTTTTAGTATCATTTAATGTTATTTAATGCATGGTCTTTTTCATACTATTAGATCCGGCCATAACTATTGCCAGCATTTATACTCAACTATATTTTTCTATTCATGTTATCCATCTCTGATGATAGGCTATAACTACGTATTTTAGTTACTTATTACGCTCTAATTTACTGCACTTTAATTGAGTTTGAGCTTTAATCGCTAGTATTTTGTACTAATTATGTATTTTATGTCTTACATGAGTGATTCCGAGCTATGTAGATGTTATAGAATGAATTAAAGTAATTTGGAGCTTTGAAGTTTGAGTAAAATCCCAAGGAATTAAGTCGGGATCGTGTTCGGGGATCAACGGGTGATAGTTAAGAATGAAATGAAGAATCGAGTGGGCATACGGTGCATTGTTTAGTAAAATGCACATAACTATTTGATATAAATACATGTAAAAACACTATTTTGAGGGACTTGGACAGACCTTTGACATACTTTTAACATAATTTAGACCTAAGGAGGTTAAGGAGGCCGGAGATTCGACCTAAGGAGGAAAGAACACACTAGGAGCAAGGCGGAGAATTCTTCTACAAGTTTTTCACTTCCTTCTTCCTATTTCCATTATTCGTTATGAATTCTAGTATTGTAGTTTTGCATACTATTATGAATAGCTAATTTGTTATCTAGGGTTTTGATGGAACCTATTGGAGGATGATTTTCCTGTTACGTAAATATAGATTTGCCTTAGTATTTTCTCTATTTGTTCAACTACATTATTAATGTGGTTGGTTGAAGAGCTCTCAATCGACTCTGCCTATTTAGTGTGTATCACTAGGGAGAGAGTGCATATTTAGGTAGTTGTTGAAAAATATCACTCCTAACGTATATGAGGGATCAATACGGAGGGCTTAAAGGTGGGATTAGGGATAACTAAACCTTGAGTGCGATTCGAGTGAGCCGTACTTTAGCGTAATTTGGGAAAATATGTCTAGTAAATTATGGTAATTACTCGAGAGAGAGTTACGCCAGTCAGAGCGCTCATGATCGGTAGTGAATACTTAGGCAAATCTATAAAAAAGACGTAGCTAGAAGGATTCCGACAATAGGGGAAATCATAACTCTAGATCTCCTTAATGCTGTCTCCAATCCTTATCCTTATTAATTGATAGTTATACTGCTTTCTAGTATTTATTAGTTGATTAGATGAAAATAAATATTATAATCTTTGTAATCAGAAAATTGTTTGGACTTGTGTTTCTTAGCAATATTGAACAGTTGTAGCTAAACCTTAGTTCTCTGTGGGATTCGACTCCGGACTTGTAAACTGGATTATATTTGCAACGACCGCTTTGTCCTTTTTATAAGGCATAGTTGGGCATAATCAATCTCAGATCTAGAATTAATTATCCTTAACTAGGATTTACCCTCTATTTTCTTATTCAGTTAGCTTAACAAAAAGTCTCATACTTTTTTGGTCAAACAATTTCAACCACGAGTCTCGCTATCTTAGTGCTATTTCCTGGTCGACCTTGACCGACTATTTCCTTAGTGCTATCTTGCCCTAAATATCTAGAGCAGATTTTGGCCTATCCAGTTGGTATATTGCATAATTTTCCCTTTCACTTTTTCTCTCTTCGGACCATATTTTGTTAATTTGATTTGTGTAAGTGATCACGCCCAATGTATATCCTCTAAATAGGATTCTGCGGACGTTGCAAATAAAACCCAAGTATTAAGC